>CAUYRH010068929.1:0-64207 GCA_963574655.1 Perodicticus potto
CTCAGATTGATCATATAAGCTTCTATTGTTATTATTATCAACCTTAAGGGTGCCCTTCAGTAATCCGAAATCTGAGCCTTGTATTGGGAGAGCCTCCTGCTTGAGGTCACATACACAGATTTCTAGGGAGGTGTTAAGCTCTGCTGGTTCTCCATGGAGTAAAATGCCAGGAGGGTTAATCTCCTCTGAGGGATCGGTGGGATGGAGGCATCTTCCTTCCATCACCACCACAGAGGATTTTCCTCTGCGATAAGGGATATAAGGCTCTTCTGCCCACATCTCAGAGCTTGAGCTATTCCTTTGGTCTCTGTCCCAGGCAAATGCAAATCTCCACAATGAATGTCTGCTTTTGCCTGTTTAATTGGCAGGAAATGCTCTGGAAGATGTATCTTTTCTTAGGACTTGTCATAGCCTCTTTTACAACAATTATCCTCCTCAGAGTACCCACAGACCGAGCAGGGTGTTTGTAAGCTGTATCCCCCAACAGGCTAGAGTAGCAGAAAAGGCAAGAAGCTTGCTGGCAATGGCTAGCTTAAATGCAAACCAGATGATTTTTCTTTGTTCCAACTCACTCAGCTTACTTTTTAGTTTTCCTCTTTTACTGGGGGTGCTTTCCTTTGCCAAGAATGGTCCCCATTCTCCTAGCAAGTACTCTCTGTTACAGGAGCACAAATGTTTTGGTGACATAGGTTGCATTTGTGCCATTTGAGACAAAGTTGTGTGTCCACCACCAAGAGAGCAAGCATGGTACCGGTTTAGTGTGAATTTATCCTTCCTTTCCCAGCCTCCTACCTGCTTAGCTTCTGCTGACTTTTACTATCATATGTGCTTATGAGTGTTGATCAATTAGCTCTAATTTCCTAGTGGGTGCATGCGGTGTTTGTTTTTCCATTCTTGTGAGACTTTGCTTAGAAGAATGGCCTCCAACTCATCCAGGTTGTTGCAAAGGGTTTTACTTTGTCATTTTTTAATGGCTTAGTAGTACTCTGTTGTATACATAGACCACGTTTTATTAACACACTTGTGTATTGATGAGCATTGGGGTTGGTTCCACATGTTTGCAATTGTGCATTGTGCTTGCTTTAAACATTTGTGTATAGTTGTCCTTTTTATAAAATGACTTTTTTCCCTTTGAAGATTGCTCTTAGAGGTACTTCACAGGGATAATAAAATAAACACATGTCCTCAATACCATGTTGGAACTGATCCTAAGTGCACATGGGAAGTAAATCTCAGTGAGAATCCAGCTGGGGGTGGTGTGTGGATAAACTCACACCTACTGGATATGGCACATTCTCAGTTTATAACCTTGACTCAATCTGCACAAAAAGGGAAGTATATAAACAAAACACGTGTACCCCTAATATACAATAGAAGAGACCCACCAAAACCCAAACAACAACAGAAATGGAGTGGTTGTGGTCCTTCACAGTTACTGGAATAACCTAGTTTGCAGGTGTAAAAAATATAAAATGAATAATTCTTTATCTTCAAATTCATCTGTTCCCTAAAATGCTGCTTAAAACTTTGGTTGTGTTCCTGTAATATAAAGAGCTGATTTATCAATTGATTGAATACAGTTTTTTCTAACTAGTTTATCAAAGCAGATACTGTGACCCTACTAAGTGTTTACAGATCTAAACACATTACTATAGAGTCCATTAAAGTACCTGGAATGACGAAATAACGAAACAGTTCTATTTTGAAAAAATATATGTAATTCATTTTTAAATATATTAAATTGTATTTCAAAAAATAAACATTCTAGTGTGTCTTTTTTAGAAAATATTTTTTATCATCTTAATACTTTACAATACTGAAAATTCTCAAGTTATTCCCTTTGACACCATTATGTATATTTTTGCACCTGTATACTCTGGTTTCAGTTTCTACTTATTAAATAATTACAAGAACTGCAGGAATAAATATAAAACATTACTGTGTTTCTATAAAGAATTCTGTTATAATGTAATGACTATGAGAAGATCTCAAATTCACTTTTTATTTTTGTGTATTCTTTTCTAAATCATACTAAAGCAGACCCCTTGCACTTAAAAAAAGGTGATAACATCAGGTTTTGTTCTGAATAACACATCATTAACATCAGAAGAGTTATTATGAGGAACTAAAACGTGATGGAGATAACGCTTCCAAGCAACATCCAAAGTCCACAACTCAGGTCAGCATAGCTAGAGTCTCAAGTGTGGGTCTCCGCCAGTTATTGGGCTGGGAATGGCTTTTACATTTTCAAACGGCTGCAAAATAGCAGGAGGAGAATATTTTGCCAAACATGAGAATTGCATGAAATTCAGATTTTGACCAACATGAGGTTATCAGAATGCAGCCATGCCGTTTGCTTTGGTGCCATCCTGGCAGCGCCGAGGAGCCTGATGGAGGCTGCAGGACCCGGAGCATTTGCCGTTGGACACGTCCGCAGAGCCCTGGCAGCCATCTCTGTCCATCGGAAGCCAGGTGCCAGATTGCTGCTGCAGAGGATTCTGGACGTGGAGGGGGTGAGCCGTGCTCTGCTGGGCCCTGCGGTGGTGAGCAGCTCTGGGAAAGGAAGGCTAATTTGAATCAAAATAATTTCTGGGTATAAGTGGGATCTCCACTTCTGACTTTTTCAGCAGAACACTTTTGCCCACAAGGAGAATCCTTCTTCATCTTCAGCCTGCGATGCGGCTTTTCTATTGTGTGTGGGTCGGGTCCCCCGGGGGGACCGATGTGGGCTGGGAACATGGGCTCATACAACCCAGCAAGTCTGCTTTAAAAAATTGTATTTATTTAAATTATACAACGTGCTGGGTCTGTCTGCCTTTATGTCTGTCTGTCTGTCTATCTATCTATCCATCCATCCATCTACCCACCTAGATCACCGCAATCCTATAAGCAGCACACCCTCAGCTCCCAGCTCCCGTACCTGCCTTTCTGTGTGTGGTCACGGCACCTCACCTTCGCTCAGCTCTTTGCACACCAGGCACGGTACCAGCTCCCGTCCTCGGGCTCCGGGCTGTTCATCCTCTGCGACCTCCACCTCCCACCTCGTCCCCTCCCTGCCCCAGGACCACCTTTCTATTCTCTGTTTCTGTGTGTTTGATCTTTTTTCTTTTTTCAGATTTCCCATATAAATAAGTTTGTACAATATATTTCTGTACTTTTCTGCATCTGGCACGTTTCACATGGTGCAATATCCTCCAGGTTCAGCCGCATTGTCACAGATGGCAGGGTCTCCCTTGAAGGCTGAATAACAATCCCTTGTATATAAATACTCCAATTTCCTTATCCATCCATCTGTCCATGGACGATTAGGTTGCTTTCACATCTTGGGTATTGTAAAATGTTCTTCAATGAACTTGGGAGTGTGGACTCTCTACAAGGGGTTGATTCCACTTCTTATGTGTTCCCAGAGTGGGACTGTGGGTCATGCCGTGGTTCTGTTATTAATGTTTTGAGAACGTGCCACACTATTTTCCTTCATGGTTTTACCAAGTTTATATTTCACAAGTGCTCCCTTTTATTCACACCATACCAACATTTGTTATCTCTTATCTTTTTAATCATAGCCACTCTAACAGGGGTGAGGTGACACTTCATTTGATTTGATTTGCATTTCGCTGATAATCAGTGATGCCGAACACTTTAATACACCTGCTGGCCCTTGGTACGCCTTGGATTGGAAGGATTAATATCATTGAGATGTCCACACTGCCCTCAGGGATAAACAGATTCAACCTACTCCCTATCAAAATTCCAATGGCATTTTTCACAGAAATAGAAAAAAAATTCTAAAATTTGTATAGAACCACAAAAGACCTCAAAGAATCAAAACAGTCTTGAGAAAGAAAAACAAAGTTGGAGGCATCACAGTTACTGATGGCAAATTATATTGTAAAGTTACGGTAAGAATGACAGAGAGGTCCTGATGTTCAGCAGACACAGAGATCAGTGGGGCAGAATAGGGAGCCCAGAAAGACTCCCAAAGAGCAGACGTGCTCAACTGATTTTATACAAAGCTACATTCTGTTGTCATGTAATGACTATGGGAAGATCTCAAATTTACTTTTGTAAAGCTTTTACAATTGGGAAAAGACAGTCTTTTTTATAAATGGTGTTGGGAAAACTCTGTAATTACCTAGGAAAGAATGAAACTGGACCCTTGTCTCACACCATACGCAAAAGTCCACTCATGCCACGAAACTGCGAAACTCATAGAATGAAACAGAAGGGAAAGTCTCCATAATGTTGGCCTTGGCAATGAATTTTTGGTTATCATATCACTATTAGGCCTAGACTGAGGTGGAAAAATACCAGTTAACTCCTGGCAAATTTCTGGGCTGCAAGCTCTCAACAAAATGGAGTAAGTCTGGTTCGCTCCCAAGATAGATGGGAAAGCACTCACTGACTTCTTGCTTGACTACCTCCCTGAGAAACTGGGAAGTACCAACTGTCCCCAGACTGACTTGAGAAATACCAGGTGGGAAAAGTACTGAAACAAAGACGTATGACCGACTAACCGCAAAACTCTGCTGCTGTACCATGCTTGCTAACCTACCTGGATGCACCTAGGCAGCCTGCATGCCAACCAGGATGCAGACCAAGCCTTAAAAGCCCGACCCCTTAAGCACTTGGGGCTGCTCTCTGAACCTCCATTTTGGGTGCCAGGCAGTTCTTGACGGCTCTCTAAGAAAGAGACTCTGCTGTGAATTCAGCTTGTTTGGCCGTATGCTCTTTGTGGAACGCCTGGGCATAACACCGCAAGTTCAGGCAACCAAAGCAAAAATAAATAGGCGGGACTACATCATACAGCAAGTTATTTTAAAATTTTTAACCTGCCGAAAGTCATTTTGCAGTTTTAAAAGCCAAAATCATTTGTTTATTGCTGAGTTTGCCAAAGCATGTTTGCAGAATACCAGTTGTGTCAGACACTTCATAAGAAAGTTCTAGGATTAAAACAAAAGCAAAACCAAAAATCAAGAAAACATAAATGCTCGGTGTGCACCCGAGATGCACATGAGCTCCTGGAGCCCCGCGGATGTCACTGGTCAGTGGAGGATCAGAACACAGCACAGTAGAGAGACAGGTTGAATCAGCGTCTCAGGTTTTGACCACGGTCGGGGAGGCAGCTTCTGCAAAGGACATCATAACTGTCGCTGTGGAGTGACCTGGTGACTAAGTGGTTCTTCAGTGTCTGAAGAGAACTGTCAAATTCACAATAAAGGGAATAATTCTTTCTTTGTCGCTGGGAATGCTTTTTAGCTTTGAAAGTATACTTGGAAAAGTAAGCCATTACTTCAAAAGAGCATTGAATTTAAATGACTTTTGCTTTCACAGATTTCAATAGTTAATTGTATGAAAAGAAAACATATTATCTAAATATAATTCATTCTATTCTAAGTGCTGAGAATTCTATCATTATTTTCAGCTATGCTTATTTCTGGTGACTTAAAGTAAGGTTTTTAATACAATACGTTGATGGTTTTCATATAATTATAGAAGTAAGACAATAAAGGTAGGGGCACAAATAGGAAAATTTACAGCTAAGCGTAATCTCATCACCATTGCTTTGTGACTTCCTTCCTGGTTAATGGAAATTTTGATCATCTTTAATTAATGGATATATGGCATAGTGCTCCTTTCAATGGGTTTACCACAATTAGTGCAATCTACTGTTTGTTCTCTTGATTTATTATCTTTTTCCTTTTATGGACATAACTACAGTGAAGTGCATTAAAACTAAATACTTAATCAATTTTTTGCTTTTCACCTTAGGATAAATATAAAAGTAATAGGCCCACATTTGTGCATATTTTAAAAACCTTAGCATTTTTCTTCTTACATTTACTCCATAATATCAAAACATCAATCTCATTGCATTTTGACTACTGGTATTATTATTTTTTTGAGACAGAGTCTCACTTTGTCATTCTTGGTAGAGTTCCATGGTGTCACAACTCACAACAACCTCAGACTCTTGGTCTCAAGAGTCTTGCCTCAGCCTCCCCAGTTTCTGGGACTACAGACGCCTGCCGAAATGCCCAGCTATTTTTAGAGAGGAGGTCTTGCTCTGGTGCAGGCTGGTCTTGAACCCATGAGCTCAGGCAATCCACCCTCCTTGGCCTCCCAGAGTGCTGGGATTATAGGCATGAGCTACCATGTCTGGCAGGCTTGCTTTACTTTTAGAGGCTTTTAAAACCTCTTAAATTTACTAGAAGAAAGTTCAAAGACATGCCAGGTTTCCAAGACCTCAACTGGTTACTTTCCTGGTTAATCTTGTACACATGTTTAACCTAGTAGACAAACTATCAAAAATAAAGAGCTGAACTGGTCAACCTGCCATGATAGAGTTCAAATACAGAGTCTCTGAAGCTCTCCATTTCTGTCCACCTACTTTACATTCATAGCTACTAAGTTACCACTCTCTAGGCTACTACTAATTAATTAAAGGCCACTTAGAGCAGCCAGTTCTAGCTCAACTATTAACAATAGAAACTCTTTTAAATACCCCACCCCCCAAATAGGTAGAAGACGCTTTTCTTAAAAATTCAAGCTGCCATTAAAAACTGCTTTACCCAAAACTTTGGTCTAAAATTTTCATTTCATTACCTATCAGGAAAACTAAAGTTTTGTCATATAAACAAGTTCCAATTTTGTCAACAAATTTTTTTTGTTGTTTTAGAGACAGAGTCTCACTTTATCGCCTTCGGTAGAGTGCCGTGGAGTCACACAGCTCACAGTAACCTCCACCTCCTGGGCTTTGGCGATTCTCTTGCCTCAGTCTCCCCAGTACAGGTGCCTGCCACAACGCCTGGCTAACTGTCAAGAATTTAGATCCAACCATCTTTTACAAACTATCAAGTTTATAATGTAACCTCCTGGCTACAGATCAAAAATAAAAACTATTGGATCGTTCTGTGCATACATATGTGTTTAAATGTATTTATTTCTGTTCATACACACACACGAGGGCTGTCTAGGAAATGTCCAGTGACGTGATAGGAAAGATAGAGATATATCAACACATATGTTGCGTCTACATGATACCACATTGGCTTATAAGTAAAGATCTGCTCATAAATTTAAGAAATCTAAATGCTTTTCAAGTTTACATAAATTCAATATCTTTAATAAATAAAGTATATTGATCAATTATTAATAAAATAAAAATAAAAATGTCTCCATAACTGTGAGCATACACTTTTGCCTGGGTTTACTGGTCATTATGAAGTCTTGCCTCTGTTAGATAGTTTAAGGTGTCAGCATTTGACACAAAGGTTATATAATAACTATAAACCCAACCAAAAAGCAAACTATAAAGCAAATTTTTGACAAACTTTTGATAAATGAGACTGATTCAATATTGTTAAGTTAAAAACAGCTAAATCTTCTAAGTTATCAACAAAAACACCCATTTATTTAACTTTAAAGTTCTAACTTAGATAAAAATATAGACATGCCTAAGTATAAATAAGGGTAATAAATTAAAATAAATAAAACATCACATAAATAAAAACAAAAACCAAAAAAACATGGTCAAAAGTTTATAAAAATGTGTTTAAATATTAAATTTGTTTAGACATTACTTAATTTCATTAATGACTCAATAACATTGACTATATATCTACTGCTCATATGCCACAAAATAATTAACAAAAAGCCTCTTAAATATAACTTACTTTGTCTAACATCTCAGGTTTCATAAATATTCTACATAAACTACTACAAATAAATTAAGAATAAAATTAATACTTATGAACTTTTCATATGAAATTTTGTTAAATTAACTGATAAATATTCATTAAAAGTATGAATAATTTCTAATTAACAAAAATTATGTTATAAAAGTTGTTTTCAGGTGGCTCCTGTGGCGGCTCAGTGAGTATGGCACCGGCCCCGTATACCAAGGGTGGTGGGTTCAAACCCGCCCCGGCCAAACTGCAACAAATAAATAGCTGGGTGTCGTGGTGGGTGCCTGTAGTCCCAGCTACTCAGGAAGCTGAGGCAAGAGAATCATCTGAGCCCAAGAGCTGGAGGTTACTGTGAGCTGTGACGCCACAGCACTCTATTGAGGGTGATAAAGTGAGACTCTGTCTCAAAAAAAAAAAAAAAAAAAAGTTGTTTTCCCAAAAACATAAAATGCTTCTTGGTGTCATACTAATATATGACAGATCATTCAAGAATTCCTGTTTCTAACTTTTCACTAAAATTTAAAATTATTAAAAATAAAAATTCTTGTCAATATATATACTTCTATATATAAAATGTACCAAAATAAAGGTGTGCTTAATTAAAAAAAAAAACAAAAGTAGTTTCTTATTAAAAAGTAATTTTTCTAATTAAAAACATTTAAAAATTATTTGTAAAAGTTAAAAAGCCAATAAATAAAAGAATAACAAGGTTGTAAACATAAATACATTCTTTTTAATAAAAAATTAAAAATATAATAAATTTTGGCCCCAAAATAAACCAATTGGTTATTGTTTTAAAAATTAAGGAAAAACAGAAGTCAAAACATGTCGTAGGTGCTCTGCACAAGTTAGAATGAGGTTCATTAGGAGTTTATTAAATATGCTGCAGAAGCACCTGTTCCTGCCAGGAGGGCCCAGCCCATCCTCACCCCTACCATGATGCCCCAGGCAGTCAGATGAGCTTCCAGCATCACTTTGGAAAAATGTTTTTCATTGCAGCCCAGTTATTTAGTTATGTGTATGTTTACATATAGTGATACTGAGAATTTACTACCACCTGCAGTATCACAGTAGTAGTACCTGCAGAATCACAGTACTACCACCTGAAATCCTACAGTAATACCACCTGCAGTAACACAGTGATACCATCTGGACTATCACTCAACTACCACCCAAAGTACTACACAGTACCACCACCTATAGTATTACAGTACCACCACCTATAGTACTATAGTACTACCACCTGCAGGAACACAGTACTACCGCCTGGAAGATCACAGTAATACCACCTGCAGTGTCACAGCATCACCACCTACAATACTATAGTACTACTACCTGTAGTAACCCAGTACCACCACCTGCAGTAACCCAGTACCACCACCTACAGAGCTACAGTACCTCCACTTGCAGTCTTAGAGGTCCATGTAGGCCCGCATTACTGGAGACATCTGTGTGATTAGGTTTGATATGGACTATAAATGTCAGAAAAGGAGAGGACCACCCCCAGAAGATACCTCCTGGCATCGTCTGCTCCTTTGTGGAGAGGAAGTGGATGGATTAGCCTCAGATCCCTTTACCCAGACTAGACATCCCTGCTGTGCGGACTTTGGGGGTGTCCTGGGAGGCAGGAGAGGTGTCGAGGCAGCAGCTTGAGCTGACAGTGAGGGGCACTCAGGTAGAGGCTCTGGACCGAGCCTGCAAGGACACTGTCAGAAGACCCTGGTGCCAACAGCTGGGCAGGGCCCCAGGAGGACAGCCCACTGCCTTTGTGGGGGTCCGGGCAGGGAGCTTGTGGCCAGTGCCAGACAGCCTGGGACCAGAACATCTGGAGCACAGTGCTAGGCAGCACTATAGGGACAGGGCTGGGTGGGACAGAGGCCACTGGCGACTGGGGCACGCGGTGGGGCTCCACCTATTCCATTCATGTGGAGCTGCCCAGCACGACCGACGTTCCCTCCTCTGAGGGTCTGGCAATCAAGTCAGTGAAGAGGAAGGCAGTTATGTGGCTCCAGAGCTGGGGTGGGGAACGCAGGGCCGGGCAAAGCTGACGGTGGCGCTGACTCCTTTCTTGGGCAGACATGGCTGAGAAGAGTGTGCTGGGAAGGGAGTTGGTTCCCCACTAGCTGGGCACTTCACCTAGGGCTGGGAAAGAGGTGACGGAGTCTGCCAAGGAATTCAGCAACACACCCGATCTTATCTGTGGCAATCAGCTCCCTTCTCCCAGGACGTGTGTACAAGGCACCCGTTCCGTTACTGTCACTCCCTTCACAGCTCAAGGCCCTCTCACTTGTTTCCAGTCCTTCTCTTGCCATTGGCACTTACCCTCCTCCACCCTGTGCGTTTGGGCCTCCCTCTGTGTGACAAAGGCCCCAGGAACTCGCCTCCCACTGACCCAGCGAGCTCTGGGGTCGGTGGGTCCAGCTTTCCACGGCACATTATGGAAACTGCCCCGTCTGGCCCAGAGAGCAGACTCGGTGGGAGAAGGAGGCCCCCCGGGTCTGCACCTGCCGCTCCTCTCAGAGGCCTCTGAGCGCTCCGCGCTGCCCACTTCTGGTACCTTCTCTGTAGAGTCCTGGGTGTGCTGGACGTGCAGGATGCCCTTCCCCTAGACTTTCGACAGGACTGCAAGTTGTGTGATGTGACTCACTCCTGCTTGTACTCTGAACATCACCTCTCGGATGACTTGACACTAACTTCATGAATCTTCACCTGCCCCAAACTGAGCTGAACCCCGGGGAAGTGCAAGGTCCCTAACTTGGCTTCAGAGCTGCCTCGGGTCTGGCTGAGGACTGATGGACGGTCTGCAGACTGGCATACAAGGTGGGTAAGACTTGTTTTTCAGCCGACTGACTTGATGCTGCCTCGCCCTCTCCATCCCACTAAGCAGGTGGGGGTAGCTTCACGGTCACCCACGGGACTCTCACTGTCAGGGCCTCCTGCTGGCGGTCACAGGGTCAGTGGACTACTCACTAGTTCAGAGCCTGGATCCAGCTTTCCTGAGATGCTGCCCTGGTGTCCCCATCACGCTCTGCTGGGTGCACGGGGCCACAAGAAGCTGGACCCCGCGACCAAGACGCCCCTCTCTGCTCTTCATCCCTGAAGTCTTGCTGTCGGTCTCTTTTGAAGAGCAATTCCTTCTTCCTCAATGGTCTGAGGTTTTAGAAAATAATCTTCCCCAGAAAAAGAAGCACAGAACCCGCAGAGTATTTGGTTTGAGAAAGAGGGAAACAGCAAGAGTAAGATAAATCCACATTGTCCGGCAGTTAGCTGGACAGGAGCATGGCAGGCGCGGTCAGGCTGACCTGGACTACTGTGGGAATGGGACTGATTAAGACCCTGCAGTTGGGCTGTTCTGGGAAAGAGGTCGGTCAATGCTCTGGGGACTTCTAGTGCGGTCAGACAGACATGGTCAGCTTGCCCTGGTCTGTTTTAGGAATAGGGTTGATCAAGACCCTGGATGAACCAACCAGAAAATGAACAAAAAATAGGGGACTTTCCAAGGAGGAGTTTGATACTTCCTCAACATTGTGCATAAAATCTAAAGACTGTTTCCAACAGGGCCTGCAGCCACTGGAACAGGCCTGGCCCACTGCACAGGTTGTTAATAAGTCTCTTCTTCTTGCTAAATCTCTACCTGGTTCATCCAGTTGTTTTGGTGACTTACTGGAACCACGTAGCTTCTTTCCTCCAGAGGCTGCCCTTTGCCCCTGCCTGCACTGCCTCCCGGGGCTTCCTGGGGCTGCCCTTGGCCCCTGCCTGTGCTGCCTCCCGGGGCTTCCTGGGGCTGCCTTTAGGTGGCTATGCCTGAGCTTGACTCGGTTTCCAGAAGAGAAGGCCATGAACCAATGTCGGTGGGCCACACCCAATCCTCCAGTGTCCCGATGACAGCAGAGAAGTAGGGGAGGGTGAATTTGCCCTCTGAGCTAGAACATCCACTGTTTCCTGCCCTTGGGCGTCGGCTAACTGGTCCTCAGGCCTATGGGCCAGGGCTGGAATTGATGCCACCAGCATTCCTGGGTCTGAGTTTGAAGACTGTGGATCAAGGAGGGGCCGACCAGCCTCTGAATCTCACGACCGGCCTTGCATGATAAACCTCTGTCTGCACAGACACAGGCCCCGCTGGTCTGCTTCTCTGGAGAACCTGGCTGATGCCAGGCAAACTGGGGGGCCGTGGAGGCAAACTGGGGGTCCGTGGAGCCAGGGGCCCCCCCCACACACAGTGGGCATTTTTATCTGTGACTTTTCTATTGCTTCTGTTGCTTATTTGAGGACATAAAAAGCAATTTTGTCAAAAGGTTTTTTTTTTTTTTTTTTTTTAACTTTTTGAAAAATACTTTCTAGGTAATTTTATTTATTTTTTTATTTTTTATTTTTTTTAATTTTTAATTATTTTTTATTGAGTCATAACTGTGTACAATGATTCAGGCTTGGAGTACAGTGTGCAGGCTTCCCATACAATCGGACAAAATTGTCAAAAGGTTTTATAAACAAAGTACAAAGTCATATGACAGCCAGAGAAAACTGTCACCAATGTAACAGACATTGGGTGCACAACCTCAAACTCTCAGAACACGTACACCACAGCAGGAAGGCTCCGCGGTGATTTGTAGGAAATGGAAATGTGTGATAAATAGGCAACAAGGTTTATCACACTTCAGCAGCACCAAAAGAAATACCGGTCAACAATAAATTGACAAAAATGAAAAACCAAAATAATATTCAGCATTGATCGGGCCAGAGACTTGGCTCCCTCTCGTTGCCACTGGAGAATCAATTGGCACCACTGTTTTGAAAGCTGTTTCAGGACATTGCCAAGACAGAGATAATCCTGCCCTTTCATTCCATAGTTGTACTTCCAGAAATACATCCTAAAGGATTGGTCCTGGAGGCCAATAGTAATTTATACATGTGGGTTTTTATTCCAGTGATATTAATTATATTGAAAATTTTAATCATAGGGACTAAATACATTTTGAGAAATCCTTACAAAGGAATATTTATAATCACTGAGAGCATTTTTGTTTGAAAAGAAAATGCTAGTAAAAAATTAAGCTGATAAAGGAAAAAGGGTTGCATATACATATAGCATGATTCAATTATATTTAAAGTATTGGTGCTGATTTTTAAAAGACTGACATAGAGCTTGCAAAAACACTAACCGGAGTTATCTTCAGGTGGTAGGATTACGGATTACTTTATTACTTATATTTCTTTTTACAATTTATTCAGGGAGTAGACATAAGGCTTCATTTTTAACATTGCATATATTCTTAAATCATATATCCATCTTTTCCCCGTAGTTGTTACTGTTGCAGTTAGGTTTAAAAAGTTACTCCTGTTTTTTCTTCTATGTAATTGTGCACATTAGCAACAAACACACGCACACACTCACAGTTACAGCACATAATAATAATTATTATTATCATTTTAAATTTATTGTTGGGGATTCATTGAGGGTACAAGAAAACAGGTCATATTGATTGCATTTGTTAGGTAAAGACCCTCTTACAAATTGTCTTGCCTCCAAAAGGTGTGGCACACACCAAGATCCCACCCCCTAGCTCCTTCCCTCTCTCTGCTCTTCCTTTCCCCACCCCTCCCTCCTTCTTTCTCTCTCTGCTAAATTTTTTTAACATGATTGATGTTGTACTATTACATCTCACTTCTTGTTATTTCTTGTTTTTTTCTTAGAGATGTTTTTGAGCCATGACATGTATTTCAACTTACTTTATTTTATCTTTTCTTTTTGACTTGAGAAGCTTCATCTTTAGTTGCCAAGACTTTAGCAGGATTCATGTACACAGCGAGGTGAACGTGGCCTACAGCAGGGCATTTTCATGCACGGACCAAAGGATATTGATTTGCAGGTCTATTTCTGTGACAGTTAAGTGTTACTCTAGCTCTGTTATAATTTACTGGTCATCTGCCATGTAACAGCGAAGAGGCTGACAGGTGGACAGACAGACCTGGTGCCGTGACACTGAGGGTTGCACAAAATGTGCTCTCTGCTCACAGAAACCAAAAAGTGGCTGTTGGCACAGTGGCTATGCCTTTTCTTTGAAGATTGTCCTTTCTTTTTTCCCTCTTCTTCTTTTTTTGCTTCCATTATTTTCTCCTGGGTTTTGGCTGATTCTCTGTGGCTTTCTTCCATTGCCCATTTACTGATGATTCTGTCTTCTTTAAATATTGGAGTTGTTCAGAATTGGGCTCTGTTCTTCCTTCTCTCTCTCTCTGTATTTACTGGTCTGGTGAACTCACCAGTCCTGTCACTTTAAATATTAGCTGTTCTCATGGGGCCCTGGTTGTATGTTACAGAACTTTACATCTATGTATCCGGCTGCCTATTGGTACCTGCCTCATAGGAGTCTAAAGAGCATCTGAACCTTAATGTTCTTTGGTTTTGCTTTCTTTTATTAATTTAGAAGTGGATGATGGCTATAGGCTTCCTCTATGCTGACTAGCTATCATGTGGTGGGCTACAATGCAAGCAAGAATTAAACTGAATTCTGCACAGTTGAAACGTTGCTGGCAGTGGGGCCTGGCAGGCACCAGACTGCTCTGGGGGGAGCCAAGGTCTCTGCGTTCCTTCAGGCTCTTCGGCAGAAAGATTTACTCAAGATAGATGGAGCAGAATTTAAGTTAGGGGCAGAATTCAGTGCTTCTAATTCCTTGCTTCTAGAGGGCTAGGTGAGAGCATTTTCTGTGAGCGGCAGATACAGCATGGCAAGAGACCTTGAGCCCAGGGAACTGTTCCGAGGGCACGGCCTGGGCAGCCGTCAGTTCTCCCGCCTGGCTGTGCCCTGGGGGCATCCCCGCAATATATCCAATTGTGTATCTTGAACACCCTTCGCTTTACCAGCGGAAAATTATTTCCAGCACCTGTTGTGCTAACTCATAAACTCTGGTGCTGATCCTAATTTGTACACTGTCCAGTGTGATTTTTGGAGGATATATTCTAGATGAAAATAATTCAAATATTGCTAACACCACCAGGAGATGCAGACTAAAACTCACCCCCACTCACGTATTTATCACAACATCTCGGTTTCAGTATTTGAACATAAACAACAGAGAAACCCAACGCCCACACTTCTTCTGGCCCCCAACCTTCTTCCCAGGAAATGCTGCCTAATCTGTCTGGGGCTCAGGCCAAACTGGGTGTCACCCTTGACAAGGCTGCTTTTTTATCACCACCCTTAGATACTCACTCCTCTACTCCTCTGAAGTATTTCACCGATGTGTCCACATCACTTTGCAGCACGCCACCTTGCTGGCCGCAGTGTGGGATGATTGTCCTTGCACCTGCACCGTCCCTGGCCTCTTGAAGACATGTTGTCTGCTGCAATTCATGCTCTGCAAGCGACCACATCATATCCTTTGGCCATTTTCAGGGCTTATTTTGTAAAGGGTTTGAGGCTGTCTTTTTTATTTTCATTTTGACTTTTTCAGATGCTTGCTTACTGATGACTCCCACTATTCTGTCACCGTCAGCGTTGCCTCAGCGTTGTCTTTGGGAGGATGGAAGTTCTGTCCTTTCACACAGTTGAGTAGGGCAGTCTTTTCTGCTTTTTACCCCTAGTACTTTTAAGTTTGTTGTCTTCCCTATCTATTGAACTATTTAATCGACTTATAATTCACTTGGGGCTGTGGTAGGAGAAACTGATGTCTAAATGCCTCAGTGTCACTTAATGTCTTGGTCATGTGAGGGGACTCTCCACGCCTGTTGCCTCTAGGATGCCACCCTTAATAAAGCTCCCCAGAGTGGTTTCCCTTCTCTGGGTCTCTTTATCCCAGCTTTTAGATTACTGGGAGAGAAGCTCTGACCCACTCTCTTCTGACCATCTAACTCTCTTGGGCTCAAGCTTGAGCAGCAGGTGGATGGGCTGGGCTTACTCACTGCAGCTGCTCCTGAGGTGACAGTCATGGGCACACAGCTCTCCTGTCCACGACCAGAGTAAAGTCATATCTGTCACTGGAATCTTAGTGCTTTATGTATTATTCCATGCTGGATTTTAAAAAATGGGGAAATGCTCAAGTGAGAAACACTCTTGAACCTCTGACTTCTACCACATTTGCTCAATCAATGAACCCAGATTTATCAATTGTTTTTCTTTCGTAATGATACACGATTTATTGTTACAGAACTAGCCAAGAAGGGATATTTAAATAGAAATGTTCTGTCCCATCTATGAACTATGTGCATATCGCGAATATTTATGTTCAATACAGACACACTGTGCATAAAGATAATTGAGTCAAGAAGCCTTGACATTAAAGGTGAGATGCTTTTTATTACACCAGGCCTGTCCTGGTAAAAAACGAAAATGGGGTTCTTGACTAATTCCCGCCATTGTTTGCTTTTTTTGTTTGTTTGTTTGTTTAAAGGGTTCAAGAGGAAAAAAATCACCCCTTTGTGTTATGTAATTCTTGACACATGGACTCTTGAAGTTAAACTTGTAAACCAAGGAGAAATTTACATTGAGTTCTGTAGTCTCCCCTGTTGACACGTGAGTCTTATTCAGGGAAAGCATTGTTCATTTCTGTTTGATGTCAGTGTTAACGAGTCCCTGAGTCTGTGGAAGCCATCTTGGGTTGTCATATGATCTGGTGAGGTAGTGTACACTGTGTGACGCCAGCGCTGACTGGTCCCGGGATAAGCATCATTCATATAAATTAACATGCATCGCGTTAACCCACCTGACTGGGACAATTTCGCAGCTATGTCCACATCCAGCCAAAGACAGATCATCAATCAAGGAATAACAAACTGTATTTTGGGTCAGAGCTCCAGCGGTCCTGATGACTCAGCTAATTCACTACTAATTAGACACACCAGGAAGCAGGTTCCTTTCTGATATAAATACTTGGAATATAGAGAACACGAGTTTCTCCTCTTACATACTAATGTTTCCACCTGGAGTCCTTGCAGGGGCGGCTTTTTCCTTGATGTTTGCAAATACTCAATTTACATTTGTACAAATTGTCCATTACCTGCCCCAGTGGAGTTATCTAACATAACATGGGGCCCAGAACTGATGTTTTCAAAGCAAAGGATGATTCCAGAGAGAAAGCTGTACCCTTTAGCAACCTCTTAGTCACCTTCAGAGACCAGCTTGTTTTACTTTCTTGCAGCTTCTCATCACTTCTTGGCTCTACCTGACTGTGGGGGGCCTCCCCTCAGGGCTGCCGTGACCACCCCTGTGCAGGCTCACCTGTGCAGTTAGGCCGATCGCACTGCCCAACCCTCTCTCTGCTCCATTGAAGAGTAGATTAAAAAAATAACAGAACACCCAAACACCATGGAGCAGGGTTGCTTCCCACCTCCTTTCCATCCAATCTGTCATTGTTTATAGCTCTCTGGCCATGATCTATGCAGAATTGTTTATCTTATCACAATAATTTAGAGAAGCACATGGGATTTCCACCCATTGAAGGTCATGTATCTGCTGCTGTTTCAGAATGTTTCACATTTTATGGACATTAAGTTCCTCTTTGGTTTGCTTCCTTGCTTTGTCGTAGGTGCTCATTTTTATGATTGAGTCTTGTGTATATTTTCAAAGAATTTTACTTTGGGGGAATTGTGTAAGGCTCTTTTAAAACACAGCACTCGATTATTTGTCATTTTTTATAAAGCTAATGTTAAGAAAAACTGCTTCTGGGCTTATTTTCAAGAGTGTGGGTTGGGAGAATTTTATATCAGAGAATTGATCAATAATGCTGTGGGGGTGAAGAAACCATGTGTGTAAAGAAACAAGCTCTCTCCCTGTGATGAGCAATCACACTCTTCCTTAAGGCTCTCCAGGAAGGGAGCACTTAATGGCTGGTTTTTAATTGACTCCTCTGTTTATTGCTTTTGCAAAATCAGATAGGAAAAGTAATGCATGTTTGGGAAAAAGACTTCAAAATATCCAAAAACAGCTAGGGAGATAATTTTCTTATCTCAGCTCCTTGGCATCTACAGAAGTTAAACTCCAATACATTGTAGGTAGTGTGAAATATCTCCTAAAGATAGTGATTTTTTTCTAAGAAAACGTATAAGAGATTTTTCTTTTTATTAGAGATTACAAATTACTGATCTTCAGCTGGGGGTAATAATTTTTAAAATAATTGACTGCATTATTAAACACAATCTATGTACCAACCTTCATATCAGCAGTGGATTGGTTGCAGGGCCTCTCACCAGGCAGGCTCTGTGCTCTTGTCTTCTCTCAGCAAAGAATTTCCTCAGTTCGCCGTCATGAAGATCATTATTTCCACACCCCCTTATTTCCTGGACTTACCGCATCTGTGCTCTGTCCATACTCCTCTCTGACGCTGCTCTCATCAAGGTCACCAATGACAAGCTTTCTAGAAATGATGTTCTGCTCCTTCCAGTCTTAACTAAGCTAAAAGCAGCTATCAGCACCCTGTGTGGCCCCCTAGTCTCTCTTCATGGTGCCATCTCGGGTCCCTCATCTTTATTCTGTCTTTATTGGCTGAGCCAATTTCTCTCCTCTGTTGGATCTCACTGTCGGGGTTCCTGAGAACTCCCCTTTCCATTGGCCTCTATGCAGCTATAGAACGTGCAACCTCAATTTTACACCTTCAGCCTCAGCTTCTCTCTTTGCAGTGGGAGCTCACCTGTGCAGAGCCCTACTCGGTGTCCTCATCCGGGTGTGCAACGTGCATTTCACAACTGACACCATCAAACAGAACTCTTGGGCTAAATCTTGACCCCAAACTTATGCTCCTTTTGCTACCCCAATTTTAACCTATGCTTTTTGTTTGATTTGGAGTGAGTTCTATTGATGAGCAGAAATTTACAAAATATTATGTATTTAATACAGAAAATATGACCAAGTAAAGCAAATCAAGACAAGACAAAAATTCACAAATCTACACACAGCCACCATCAACATGATCCTTCCAGATGCACTTCCACAAAATGGGATTTTACTGGCTATGATTCTTTCAGTTTCAAAAGACAGAAAGTCACTTCAAACTAGGTCTAAGCAAAAAATGAATTCATCAGCTTGTACAACAGAAAAGCAGGTAGGTAACACTACCAAACCAGGGGTAGTGTTACCAGGGGCTCAAACCAGGTAGCCTCAGGATATGTGAGTCCCACAGATCTTTCACCCTCAAGCCATTTGCTGTTTTGACCCTCCTTCTGGAACATTCTGCCATGATTAGTTGCACAGCCACCACCATAATAATATCTGAATTTCTCTTTCATTATCAATTCCACTGGGAAGCCTCACACCATTGCCTAAGTTACAGCAGTCCCGGCTTCCCCCAACTCAGCCATGGTGCATCACTGTGGTTCATGGTTTTCACAGCACTCACTGCTGTCTCAAGTTTGGGCCTATTATTCTACCTACCACAATATATTAGAGACCAAATGATGCACGGCTACTGTTTCAGTGTTAGATGCTGATCATACGTTTAAAGTGAATGAAAATTAAATGTATTTTATGTTTGCCTGCATTTTACCATTTCTGGAGCTTACTTTCTTTGTGTAACCCAAATAGCACTTGCATGAAGAGCTTTATGCTTTCTTATACAGCAGCTCTGTTGGCAATTAATTTTCTCGGTCCTTTTTTGTCCAGTCTGAAAAACCTTTATTTCACTTTCTCTTTGAAAAACACTTTCTCTACGTATGGCATTCTCTCTGATAGTTACTTTCTCTTTCCCTGAGTTAAAGCTGTCACTCTGGCTTACATCACCTCTGAGGAGAAGTGTGTGAACACTCACTGCTCCTCGGTGTGCAACACATGGCATTTAATTTTCCTGGCTTCTTTCGGGATTTTCTCTTCCTCTTTTATTCCTGGAAGTTTGAGGGTATTTTTGTTTGTTCGTTTATTTGCTTATTCTGCTTCGGCTATCCTGAGGTTCTTGTGTCTATGGTCATTTTCTCTCTTTAATTTTGGAACATAGTTTTGTCCTGTCTACTCCTGCCTTTCCTTTTAGGGTATCAATTACATGTCTGTTAGACCGATTGTCGTATCTGATGATACATCTGTTAGAATACGTCTAGGATCCAATTGTATGTCTGTTAGACCACTTGCAATATCTGATTGCATCTCTTATTATGAAACAGGTTTTCCACACCCCACCTGCCATGAGGTACCATTTTTAGGCCCTGAGAGTCTCTGGGAGACTGTGGGTTCCTGTACTATGCTCCCCAGTGTGCTGGCCTGGCCAGCAATGCCTGGTCTTCCTTGCTCTTCCTTGCTCTGTCCTGAGCTATTTCTGACTTCTTTGTGATGGGGAAACAGGCTACTTGTCCCAGAAAGTGCCTCTTCCATTACTGCCATTGGACCTTCAGTTTCTCACTCGCCTATGTAACAGTTGCTTTACCTTGAAAACATGCATTTTTTTTCTTTTTTTACCAAAGTTGCAATTATTAGAAACACACTGTCAGTTGTCACCATTGTAGTCATCATTGCACTTTCCCCATACGGTGCATGTTGTGTGTGAGCGTTAACAGAGAACGTCTGTGGCCAATCAAGGTGTTTAGCAGGATGAGCTGGCTCACACACCATCAACAGGCCAGGAGAGGTGAAAGCCAGCATTTCCCGGATCTCTTACAAGTAGCTTTATATGAAAAAGTGGCTGAGAGGCTGGGCAGAAGCCCTCACTTTGTGGGCAGCTGTGGCCGCAGCACCTGGATGTGACATCCTGGGGAGGGCAACTGCCCCTCACAGTGGGGACACCTCTGTCCTGGGCTTGGGAATTGTTCCTGAGGAAGGTTGTCCCACTGTGCCAATGATTTAGAAAACCACTTAATCCCTGCCAATAAGTCTGTCTTTGCTTAATCTGGCTAGAATGATTTTATTATTGTCTGCAATCAAACCCTTAACTAAAACAATTAAATATAATTAAAATTAATTAAGTATAATGAGTAAACCAATGAGCTGTATTTCAGTTTACAAATAGGTTTTTTCAACACTAAAAATTTTTTCTCAGAGAAGCTATTACACATTTTGTACACGAAATATTTACTTCCTCCCTAATGTCGGTTTCTCTGAGCCTGCATTTCATCCTGGAGGCTGAGGCTACCTCTGCCTTCAGTGTGCTAAAACTGCACCTCTAACTAAGCTGTGTTTTTACTGGTTTTCACCCAAGCAAAGGACAATGAAAGCTTTGCTCAAAGTTTGTACCAATCCAGTTTTGGGACAAGAAAAGCCAGCATAGGAAGGTCTTTTTCTGCAGTCAGGGAAGCACCGGAGATGAGACAACTGAAACCTCAATGTGTAAGTCTTCCTGAGCCCAGGCCCTTTGGGCAGCACAGAGGGACAGGAGGGGAAACATGGCAGAGCCAGGATAACCAGAGCTGAAGAAGGAGACTTATCCCTCGGTGGTCTCAGTGAGGCTTGTAAGATGAGCTCTGCCCACAAGAGCACCCAACACATCTGAACTCTGGTGCTTGGGTTTCCTCTGCCTGGGGAGAATTTTTGCTACTTATTTAAAAGTCATGTTTATTAAGGAATAATTTATAGAGATTTATAGAGAGTAGGATTAATCCTCTTCATTATACAGTTCAGTGAATTTTGAAAAATGCCTATAGCTAGGGAATGTCACTATGACAGAGTCTGCTTGTGCATGTCTATGGTCAACTCTTTCCCCAGCCCCACCTTAGAATAGCCACTGTTTTGTCTTTTCCAGAATGTTAGATGTCGTGATCATATTGTATTACGCCTTCATGTCTGTTGCAATTCACTTAACAACATTCTGCTTGAGATTCATGCATGCTGCTCCATGACCCAGCAGTTTGTCTTTACTGATCAGTGATATTGTGCTGTGTAAATGCTCATGATCTGTTTGTCCATTCACCAGTTGCTGGATATTAGGGTTGTTCCTAATTATTTTTGAGGTTATGAATAAAGCTACAATAAATATTTATATGAAGTGCTATCTGTCTCTCTGCTTAATCTATGTTTTTATTTCTGTTGGGTAAATATCTAGGGGTAGATTTCTCAGTTATAGTGTAGACATATATTTAAGTTTTTAAAGAAATATTCCAAAATTTTCCAAAATGTTTGTATAATTTTGTATGCCCAGCTACAGTGTATGACAATTTCAGTTGCTTTACAATCTTCCCAGTGATTCTCATTGTCTGGTTTGGGGTTCCTAACTTTTTTAATTAAGAAAAGCCATTTTCTAATAGCTGTGTTTTTTTCAATTAATGACTAATTGAGGGAGGCAGACTACTGCAAGATGGCGCCCAACATGGGGCCCTCTTTTCAGTACTTGGGTTTCAATTTGTAGAGGAAGGGCTATTTATTGTAATTGACTGGCCAGGTCCCTAAAACCTCTGCCCTAAATGGGCTTTTTCCTTAGCAGGCTAAACTCCACCTCAAATAGGGTTTCCTACCTCAACAGGCTAAATCCCACCCCAAATGTGTTTTTTCACCTTAGCAGACTATATAAGATGCTAGATTGTAAGGGAAGCTGCCTTTCATCCCAGGTGAAAGACTGAATAAACCTGTCTTGTTCATTGAGCTACACCCTCTGTGTCTGTCCTCTCCTTACCCTTCTCCATGTCTGTTCTCTCCTTACAATTAACTTTTTATATGATTGTTATCTATATCTCTTTTTTGGTGAACTGTCTATTGAAATATGTTGACATTTTTAAATTGGACTGTTTGTTTACTATTGAGCAGTAAGAATTTTCATATATTTATATGTATTTTGGATAAGTTCTTTATCTGACTTTTTTTTTTTGCAAATATTTTCTCCCCATCTTCTGTCTTCTGATTTTATTAACAGTGTACTATTATTTATTAATTGAGTACTTTGTATGATTCCCTATTTTCTCCAGTATTGGCTTACTGTTAAACACTTAAAATAACTCTTTTAATAGTTACTTTAAAGTTAAAATAAATTGTACATGACTTCTTATATTTTCATCATTGTCTATGTTCAAATGATATTATGTTATTTCACTTAGAATGTAAAACTTATTGTAAAATCTCCTTTATGCCTATTCATTGTTCATTTCTTATATATTTTGCTTCTACATATTCATTGTAGTATTAGTTTTAGTAGAAAATTACAGCTATAACAAATTGTCACAAAATAACACAACTTATTATTTTACATTTTTGGAGATGAGAAATTTCACCAAGGTCTTTCTGGACTAAAATTAAGATATATACAAGGGTACGTTCCTCTCCAGGGCTCAGTGATATTGAACTTTTTCTGGCTTTTGAGGTCATCTCCTTTCCTGAGCGAGGACCTTCCACCACTTTCAAAGCTTTCAATGTTGCATCTCTCTGCTTTGCTGTCACTCCCCAGGACCACCACCAGGAGAGGGGCTCTGTTTTTATGGCCTATGTTATTAGATTGACATTGAGCCCACCTGAATAATCCAGGATTATCTTCCCATCCCAAGGTTCTTAATTTACTTGCATTTGCCATGAAAGGAATATGTTTGAAGGTTTTCTGGTTGAGGAAATGAACATTTTTGTGGGCCTATTATTCTGCCCACCAAAATATGTTAGAGACCAAATAATGCACTGTTATTATTTCAGTGTTAGATATTGATCATATTTTTAAGATGGATGAAAATTAAATGTGTTTTATGTTTGTCTGTATTTTACCATTTCTGGAACTTCATTTCTTTGTATAACCCAAATACTTTATCCTTTGTATAACCCAAGAACTTTATCCTTTCTTATACAGCAGATTTGTTGGCAATTAAATTTCTCAGTCCTTTTTTCCAGTCTGAAAAACCTTTATTTCACTTTTTCTTTGAAAAATATTTTCTCTACATATAGCATTCTCTCTGATAGTTACTTTCTCTTTCCCTGTGTTAAAGCTATCACTTTACTGCCCTCTGGCTTACATTGCCTCTGAGGAGAAGTGTGTGAACACTCACTGCTCCTCAGTGTGCAACACGTGATATTTCATTTTCCTAGCTTCTTTCAAGATTTTCCCTTTCTCTTTTATTCCCAGAAATTTGAGAGTATTTTTATTTGTTCATTTATTTGCTTATTCTCCTTAGGCTATCCTGAGGTTCTTGTGTCTGTGGTCATTTTCTCTCTTTAATTTTGGAACATAGTTTTGTCCTATTTACTCCTGCCTTTCTTTTTAGGGTATCAATTACATGTCTATTAGACCGTTTGTAGTATCTGATTATATGTCTGTTAGAACACTTCTAGGATCCAATTGCAAGTTGGTTAGAGCTCTTGTAGCATCCGATTGAATGTCTGTTAGACCACTCATAGTATCCAAGGTGTCAATTATATGTCTGTTAGACCACTTGTAGTATCTGATTGCATTTCTGTTAGACCACTTGTAGGATCCTACTGGTTTTATATTTTTTATACCTTTTCTCACTTTTATTTCTCTTTGCATTTTAGTTTGTTGTGACTTCTGTAATTACCATTAAGCTTACTTATGCTTTCCTCTGCTGTCTCTAGTGGGAAGAGAAGGAAGACATACTTTTTCTCCTGTACCCAGCATAAATTTGGGGTAGCTTCCTGCCTTGGAGTAAAAGGGCCTGAAAAGTGAGAAAGCCTGACCCATAGCTAGGTGTACAGGCTTGCCCAACCTTGAGGCTGGACCATCAAAACAAAGGGCCTCCCTCCCATGCCTTCACTCGGATTAATATTAGCCCTGAGTGACCAGCAGGGCTGACACTGGAGGAGGGTCCAGAGTGTGGAGAAAGACCCTGCTGTGTCCCAGGTGTCTAGGGCCTGCTGGAAGCTGACAGAGAGGCAGGGGCATGTTAGGAAAATCCTCCTCAAACCTGGGCCCATTCTAAGCCCAAGATAACCACAGCCTTCCGACTTTTCACATCCTAAGAAGAAATAGACACTTACAGCATAGTATTTTATGTATTTTATTCCCAGATGAGCAGTGCACAAAGAGCCATGCTTCAGATTTTGAAATCTATGTATGCATGCAGGTATTTAATAGTACTCAAGGATGTTCTATCCCAGGCCACTGACATGCCAGGTTCTCAGGAAGTAGTCTTAATTTGGGAGCTTAAATTTTTCTTCTCATTATCTTTCCTTTCCTGAGATTGTCAAATGAACAAAAGAAAAAAATTGTCATGTACTTTTCACACAGGAAAGGTCAGCAAAATATAATTATTAGATGAATGTCACAGACATAATAATTTTCTCTTGTTCCTTTAATGAAAATGTCAACTGCCTTTGTGGTTATTCACAAAATAAATGATAGATTAGTTCTTAATAATGATATGATATAATTACTTAAAGGGAAAATAGCCACATAGGTTCAGTAAATTTGTCATAAATTGGTAAAGTGAATATAATTAAATTTTCTTCCCCAAAGGAAAACTTTTAAAACAAAAGTAAATATGTGTATAGAGTCTTACTATCAGAATAAAGTAGTTGGTTTAATGGTATGGAGATTTTAATGACACTCCTCCTTTCCCAAGGAGTAACTGAATGTATGTTTGAATTCTGTATGAGTACTTGTCATTCAATGCTAAGATAATTTTATCTCACTTTTATGTTCAGGGTTTCTAAGCTGTATAACCTAATTACAGCAATTTTCTACATATGATGTAGGCCAAATTTGAAGCACTTTTTAGCTTATAATTTCCAGATAATTGCAGGCAATGCATGATCTACAAATGGGTTGGGTTCTAACAGTCCCCACAGGAGAGGGTTGTGTGATTTTGACTGTATTCTCCTACAGAAACCACATTGGATGGCGCTTCTCTCTCTGTGACTTCTGAAATGTCCTTTTACACAGCACCCACCTGGAGTAGAGCATGATCCTGAAATTGTGCTCCAGAATTAGATCATCTGTACAATGTCATGATGGTGATGTTCAAAGTGCATTCAGATATTCGTTAATCAGCCTTCCAGACTGAGGTTTGTAGAGATGGCTGGAGGACAGCCACCGCACCCCCAACCCCCACCCATGTGGAGTCATTTGCCTTGGAACAGCTGTGGGAGGAGCCCTGGGGGAAGGACACTGGAGACTCAGCCCATCCTAGGAGATGAACAAATCAGAGCTTCTGCTCGTTTATACATTTTTTTGTCTCATCTCTGCAGAAACAAATCTAAACAGATGTAGACAACTTATTTGTCTTGCCTTTCTCAAAAAAAAAAAAAAGAGTGGCTTTTATTCGTTAGTAGATTTTTGTGTGGAACTGTGACCTACTTGACATGTCTCTTGTCTCTGGACACCTGTAAGTGCCGCCATGATCAGATGAGTGCTTGGAACCCTGGAGGCACAGGGTTCATGCTGAGCTGGCAGGTGAGGGCCTGTCCCAGGTGCAACAGGAAAACTGTCCAAGCAGGTCAGTGAAAGAGCTGTCCAGGGCTGGGGGCTGGGACCTTGGAGCAGCACCTGGCAATAGAACTGGTTTCTCAGAACTTACTAGAAGAAAAAGTAACTGTCTTCTGACTGATAACAGTATGGACCAAAGTGGCTGGTGACTTTGAGCACCTGCAAGGAGTGTGATGCTTCCAATAATCAGCCCAGCACATAGCCCAGGAAATTCACCATGCCCTGGTGTTTAATAGAAATCCTCGTTTCTCCTTTGTGCCAGAGGGACAGCAAGGGAGTTTTGAGACCAAATTCTCCTCCCTTTGTGACAACTGACCATCTCCTGAGTGATTCACCTTAGTGGAGCTTTGGTAAGATGGCACCTTCTCAAGTTAGCACCTTCCAGGGCTGAGAAAGGTGTGCAAGAATGCAGATGCTCGCTGTTCTGACACAAAGTGCTAATTCAGGGGAGAACACCCCTAGAGGAGAGGTTTTGAGAAGAGCGTTGTTTCAGATTATTTAGCATGCAAGCTTCCCATGCTGCCAGGACACTCCCTTTGTCCAAGGTAATGAAGTCCCCAGAGTAAAAGAGTTCTCTTGTCTCCTCAATATTGTCTGTCTATGCTGTTGAATTCACCCAGAACAAAAGAAAAGTTGCTGTACTCAGAGGCCTGGATGCTGAGCTGGATCAACATGATGCTGGCAGAGCTGTGGTGCAGGTAGTTCAGACAGCTCTCACCATGGGGGGGAAAGAGCTGATGACGCTTCTATGCTGACCCAGGGAAGGTCAGGAGAAGCAGATGAGGCTGTGCAGAGGTGATGACAGGCAGGAACAGTGAGTGGCGGCGACCTTGGAGAAGCCTGGGACCAACACGCTAAGCAACTACTCACCAAGTTCATGCTTGGCTGATCCTTGGAGTCCATTCAAATTTGTACCTTAAGGGCTACATTGATTTCCCTTAAAAGTGTGCTTCCTCACACTCAATAACTTCACAGCTAAATGACTTTTCTCAAGATGACGTTGTATGGTTGATATGCATTTTGTACCCATTGTTTTTGCTAGGTGAATAGTCGTCTGTGGGAATAAGTGAATTTTCTAGGTCTTAAAAGTCTCAGAATTAAAGGCCTGTCTTGCTGACCCACCCCCCACTAAGTCATGTGAGTTAACCCTGGCTCTTGGGCCAAGTGCTGCTGGGAAAACATGCCTCTGAAAGCAGGGCAATCCAGAAGGAGGTCTCCGTACAGTCTAAGTGCCCCACCTTAGAACAGGCTCATCTGCCTTTCTATGTATATCAGCAATTACCTTTTCCTACATCTCCTGTCCCCAAACTGCTGCATCTAACTTATCCAAATGCACTCTGTATAATGAATGTCCTAAGTTCACCTTCCCTCATGGTCACTCATTCACACTTGTCCATTCTTCTGCTCAGCCTTTCTTTTACCTTCATACATCCTTTTCTTTTATTTCTGATTGAATTTGTGACATCTACCATAGATATTAAGATTTATTCTCAGATGTTTATGTTGGTTTCCTTGACTAATAAGAGGGTCACCAATTGAGATAAAATGTCTAGGATGAGAAGCAGCTTCATGGACAGTGAGATAATGATAGGCTATTTTTAACTGAAGGAAACATTCCAGAATACAATGTAAATAAAATACCCAGAGCAGACTACCAACCCGCATGCCCCTTGCCCAGCCTCAACAACAGTTTCACTGATTTTATTTAATTTATTCTCACACCCATAACTTTTTTGTTGTTGTTGTTGTTTGGGATTCACTGAAGGTACAAAGAATTAGGTTACAATGACTAAAGTTGTTAAAGATAACTTGTTTTTTTAAACTGGTGCACATTTCAGATATCATATGATTTCAAACATAAATATCTCAGTACTAATTTTTAACACAGGGCTGTTTCTGAAAACATAACCACTGCGTAATTTCATCCATAAAGAAGTAACAATGACTGTTTCATATCTTACATCCTTAGGAAAGGATGAAATCTCGAAGATAACGGGGGAGTGGGGTTCTCGGTCATCCACAGGAGCGCAGGCATAAGACGTGCTGGAGCGCTGGCGGCCAGCGCGGGGGAGGGGCGTGTGGGCGTGCAGGTGCAGTGGGAGGGACATGCCGCCAAGCACTGCACTAAAGGCCTCAGGCGTTGTCATGAGTGCTCTGCCCACGTTACAAAGGGACCCGCGCCCTGATCAGCGCCACCTATCTTCTTTCAGAAAGGCAGCGAGAACTGTGGTCTGGGACTGTGCGGACTTGGACAAGCAGCGTACTAGCAGCACTTCCCACACGTGTTTGCCTCCGGACACCTGTTTGCTGAGTGAACCGGCGCGCAGCTGTCTCTTCCAAGGCGCTCGCAAGAGCAGGTGCAACGGGACGGGCGAGCCTGTGCTGGACCCTGCGGAGGCTCCTCTCGGGGTCAGCCGTCGTCCTTTCCATCTCTTCTGGGGACACACCTTGCACCCCCAGCCCGGCTGCTCTCCGTGCACGTGGCAGAAAGTGAGAGAGTCACCTGTGTTATCCTACAGTCGCCTTCACTCTCTTCGCGACGGAAACGCACCGCCGACTTTGCTCAGGGGTGGGTGTTTCCATCTGAGCGATTTCTGGTAACTTGTCTCTTCTGCGAAGTCTTCTGATTAGAGAGAACACGTTCTTCGCGTCTGCACTTTGAACTTACCTGCCTGTTAGTTACGTGACATGCATTTTTTTTCACCAATTGATGTGACACAATAATGTTTTGATTCATCACTTTTCATGTTCCTTTAATTGTTCATGTTTTTCCATAAAATCATCATTCGCATTAGACTAGAAATTCTCCAATAAGTCACTCATTAAATTAACTGTAATTGGATGATGCCGGGTAGAAATGGGTGTTAATAAATGATGTTGATCTTATTGATAAAATGCTTTGAAGGAGCAGGACGGTGTGACCAGAAGCTCCTAGTTAGGTTAGGGATTTTTGTTTTCTTCTGCTATGGGTGTAGAAAGTGAAAAAAGGAAAAAAATGGTCTCTCTATTGGGATGTGAGAAGCCAGAGTTTTAAAACAGAGAATTATACTAAGAGAATTATACTAAATATATGCAGGGATTTGTGATAAGGTAAAATTTTCAATTATGATTTAGGTAGAAAAAAGTTCAACTATATTATAAACAAATAATATTCACTGCTTCTGCTTTCTTTAATGTAACTTGCCAAATATGTTCATGTGCAGGTGGACTTTCTGAACGTACTATTGGGTCCCTAGAGGAGCGGGGTTTTCTTGTTTTCATTTTATTCCATCTACATCTCCTACACAGTTGTCAAGCTTTGTTGGAAGAATTTCCTTCTTATTCGTCTTGGCTGTTTTTCCATAGCACATGTTACATGATCAACAATGAATAAATATTAATTGGACACATACATTATTAAATTTTCTATGTAAAGAAAACTTCACTCAGGAGAAAATAAAATACCTTTGTGAAGTTAAGGCTCCGAAGTGGGAGACGTATTTTCTTGTGTCCTGATGAGTTGAAATATGTGTGTGAGCCCAGGTTGACCAGACCTGGACATGGGCAAGATTGCCACTTTCCCAAATTATCAGTATTAGCATTTTGTTATTTTCTTGTGTAGAGACTGGACATGTTTCCTTAAATATTAACTAAGTATTGCATTATTTTAGTAATGAGTATAAAGGACATTGGGCTTTGAACTTCATTTCCGAGGTATTCACTGTCGGTTTGTAGAAATGTGCAAGTGAGTAAGTTCTGTGTTACCTTGTATTCCCTGATCCTGCTGAACTCAAGTTCTTAGTTTTTGGAGGTTTACTTTAGATTTCTTGGGATTTCCACATCCACAATCATGTCATTTGTAAACACTGATAGTTTTATGTCTTCCTTTCTTATCTATATGCTTTGTATTTCCTTTTCTTGCTTTTTGTGCTGGTTAGAACTCCCAGCACCCTTCTGAGTAAGTGGAGAGAGGAGAGAGTCTCTTTCTTTCCTGATAGTCGGAGACCAATTTTCACAATGGTATTAGCTATAGGACCTTTTGTTGATTTAATTTCCCTATATTCTTAGTCTGCTGAGAGATTTTATCATGAACGATGTTGGATTTACCAAATGCTTTTTCTGTGTCTATTGTTATGATCAGGTGATTTTCTTCTTTAGACTGTTGGTGTGGAATTACATGGATTGCTTTTCAGATGTTATATCAGCCTTGGGCTTGTTCATTTTGTATATTTTTTTTATTCATTGATGTGACTTGCTGGTACAAGGACAGTATTAAGTTCACGAGAGATACTTATCTGTAGTTTTCTTCATTGTCTACCTGTATTTGGATTTTGTATCAGAGTAATATTGGCTTCATAAAATGGGTTCAAAAATGTTTCTTCCTTTCTATTTTCTGGAAGCAATTGTGTGAAATTGGTGTTGATTCGTGAAAGTTTAGTCAGATTCTCCATCTAAGACTAGAGAAGTCTTTTAGGTAATTCATTAATTATTAATTCAGTTTCTTTAAGGGTTATAGGACTATTAAGGTTATTTAATCTTAGTTGAGGTTTTATAGTTTGTGCTATGGTAGGCACAATTATAGCCCCTCAAGGATATACAAATTATAATCCCAAGAACCTCTGAATATTTAGGTTACAAGGTGAAGGTGAATTAAAATGACAGAAGTCATATGCCAATAATCCCATTTTAAAATAAAAGGATTATCCTGGATAATGCAGGTGAGCCCAGTGGAATCAAAAGAGTCCTCATAAGGGGAAGAGGACGGCAGCCTGGGATGTCCTTGGCCCCATGTTTCTGGCTTTGAATATGGAGAAACAGTCCACAAACCAAAGACATGTGTGGCTGATGGAAGCCAGAAGAATCAGGGAGACGCATTCCTACCTAGAGCTCTCAGAAGGAGCCAGCCCAGTCAAAAGTGGACTTTAACCCAGTGAGAACTGTTGTTTTGTGCTATCACTACTAACTTTCTGGCATTTGTTATGGAAGCCATAGGGAAAGAATAGGAAGTGTTTTGAGGAGTTGCTTTGTTTCCTCAAGTGGTTGATCTGATTAGCATGAATTTGACCCTGGTATTCCCAGATTTGCCGTTACTCAGAGAACTAACTGCCACATCTATTGTAACAGCCCATCACTTTCCGACTGTTGGTAGTTTGTTTTTTCTCTTTACTTTTGTCAGTTTGCTAGAAGATTATCAATTTTTTATTATTGTTATTTTGAAGAACCAGCTTTTTGTTTCTCTGTTTTTCCCTATTATTTCCTGTTTCAATTTTCATGATTTCTGCTCTTTAATACTTACATTATGCATATATCATTTATTATGCATATTATATTTCCTTATTTTCATTTTATTTGGATCACGTTTTCTAGTTTTTTGGCATAGAGACTTTGTTGATTTGAGAGACTTTCTCTTTTCTACACCGAGCAGTGCTGTAAGTACACCATTGGCACAGGTGCAGCTGTGCTGCACATGTGGATGTGTTGTAGTTTCACCTTTTGTAGTTATTCTTTATTTTTGGCCCTTGACTTATTTGGAAGTGTTGTGTTGAATCTGCACTTGCTCAGAACATTTCCTGTGGCACTCCTGCTGTTGATTTCCAGTTTGATTCATTATGATTGGGAACTCGCCGCGTGGGATTTCAGTTCTCCTGATTTTGGAGGGTTTGTTTTTCTCTGTCAGGAAATGGCCTATCTTTTGAACGCTTCCTGGGCACTTACTTGAACAGAAAAGAATGGGGGGTGGGCGGGCTGTGGTCCAGATGAGAACGAGATCAGCGTTCTGGGAGGTTGGAGCTCATAGTGAACTCTACAGAGCTGTGTTTTTTCAGACTACTCTAAGATTTCTATTCCTCTACTTACAGGGCAGTGGGTGGGTGGTATCAGAGGACTCAGATCACCATGAGCTCATTTGTCTGGACTGCATGTGGCTGGTTGCCTTCTCTTCTCCCCATTGGCCTGGGGTACAGCTACTACCATACATGGACTGGAGGCACACTGGCTCACCAAGCTGCTGGCACACATACCCTCATGCCTGGGATCTTAAAGCATTGCAAAAGTATTCTCACAGCTCCGGAACTAAAGGCCAAAATCAAGAGGTTGTCAGGGTTGTGCTCCCTTTAGAGGCTCCAGGTGAGGGTCCCTCTGGGTGGGCTGCAGCTTCTGGTGGCAGCATTGCTTGGTGAGAAGCTGTGTCCTCCCAGCCTCTGCCTCCATCCTCACATGGCCCTCTCTGCTCCAAGTCTCATAAAGATGCTTGTGATTGGACTTTGGGCAAGCCAGACAATCCAAGGTCATCCCAAGTTACCAGGAGTAAGGACATGGAATTTTCTCTTAGCTCCCTGTAGGGACAATCCAAGGTCATCCCAAGGTTCTGGGAGTGAGGACATGGACTTTTCTCTTAGCTCCCTGGAGGGACAATCCAAGGTCATCCCAAGTTTCCAGGAGTAAGGACATGGCCTTTCTCTTAGCTCCCTTTAGAGACAGTCTAGGGTCATTCCAAGCTTCCGGGAGTGAGGACATGGACTCTTAGCTCCCTGTAGAGACATTCCAAGGTCATCCCAAGGTTCCGGGAGTGAGGACTTTTCTCTTAGCTCCCTATAGTTGCTACCACTGCTCGTCCCTGGCTGTTAAATTAATGACAGCCCCAAGGCAGAAAGGCTGACACTAAGCCAATAAACATAGACAATGACAGGCCAGGGGCTTTCCACTTCCCTTGATGAGCATAGCTGGGCACCTTCCAGAGAGCCCCGCAAGATAGGACTTTCTAAACTCCCACAGCAGTCAGATCCAGGGGTAACGGGGTCTTTGTGACAAGAAGACAGACAACACCCTGGTTGTCTTGGAGATAAGACCTCACAGCACAAATACGGCTGCAGAAACCTTAAAGCAAGGTGCATCCTTACAGTGATAGCTTCCCCATTTTGTGAAAGAGACACCCGGTGAAGAACCAGATTCAACACAGGTTTGAGTAAAAGGAAAACCCCCAGACTCTGAGCACAGTCTTTGGGCAAACCCTCCTCTGGCTGCGTGATGTCAAAATGAGCTGGTTGAGGTTCAGATGGCATCTGAGACTCACCTTGAACATGAATCTGGCTAGAGAATTTTCTCTGGAGGAAGTTGGTTAATGGGGGCCACCCGAGATCCCGCAACATAATACTCACTGCACTCTCCGCCCGTCAACCAGCTGCATAACTAATCCTTTGAACTACTCACAGAGGCAGAAGATATGTGATCTCAAAACCAAAGGCCAAGGCCAGAGACCTGGGAGGGAATCTGCTGCAGGATCAGGGGGTGCTCACTGTTTCAATAACGAGCTCCTCAAATCACCACCTAAGTCCTTGAAAAGACCAAATTTCAGGTCAGAGCCACCAGGGATTAGCAAAAGTAGATACCAGAAGAAAAGTTGCAAGTCACAGCTGATCAGATTTTAATTACTCAGATCTAAGCAGTCCTACCTCCCAAAACATTGCTGCTTATTAGATTTAGCTGTTCCCTGAAAAAAAAATCCAAGAAGTAATTGCCTTTATAGAACAATGGACTTAGGATGTTTCCAACTAATATCAATCCCAGTGCACAGTGAGCTCCATTAGGGCAGAGGGACAGGCTTGTCATGTAGGGTGCACGGAGTCTGTGTGCAGGTCTGTTACACCCAGAGAGGTTACAAATCACCCCACAATATTTCTGGCCATCAAAGCCATTGACCCCTCTACATGCATTCCCATGCTTGCCTGTAATAGAGACAGAAAGAAAAGTTTATTTATTTATTTATTTTTTGCTAGAGTTAGCTGTGTCAGCTGTGTGGAATAAGGAAATTCTTAAAAGAAAGATGTTTTTTCCTTTTCACAGTCATTCTCTGTTTAAATGTTCCCTTAAATATGCAGATTCAATTTTGGTAATGATTCAGTTTCATCCAATTATTTGGTGAAAATTCAAAAGTCTGCAAGGATTAACTCATAAATCTAGCTATTCACATTGCCAAGGCAAAGATGAGGCTTACTTAATGATCTGGTGACTCTGGGCCAGTCTCAAATGACAGTCCAGTAGAAATGAGTTTTTAAATATCCAGGGGCTTTTGTGAGTTATCTAACTTAGTTATAAAGGATGCTATGAAATTCATGCATTTATAATTCATAATTCATGTGATAAATGGGTTAGCTCTGCCTGGCATTTATTGGCTCTGACCATATAATAAAATACTGTGGCTTTACTACAGTGCGTTGTTTTGCTGAGTCACAGGGGGCCTTCTTCAAAAAAATTGCTGCAAGTGTGAAGGACAAAATATTAATTAAATCTTTATTGAAGGTGACTTTTGCACAGTATAATTGAAACAAACTTAAGGTGGCCAAAATAAAATTGATCCCCTTCTTACATCCCAATCTGCCCCTTGCCATGGCCTGGGTTTTTTTGAGAAGAAGCATCAACAAGAAAGAAAACCAGAGACTGGAATGGCACGTCCCAAAGCTTTGCTGTTTTTTTCTCTTATCTTTAACTCCAGTTTTAAAAGTTAAAGAAAAAACAAAAACAAAACCAATAGATTCTGATTTTTAGAGCAGTTTCGGATTTTCCAAAAAATTGCAGAGAAAGTACAGGAAGCCCCCACAGACTCCCTCTCCTTTACCCCACAATCCCCTGAGACCCCATCCCGACCATGGCGAGGTGATGAGCCTCATCTGTCGACACATTAGCACTGACGGAAGCCCACGGTGTGCGGGAGGCTCTTTCTCTGTGTGGCACGGTCGTCCGGGTCTTGGCACATGGGTGGTGTCCCACACACGCACAGCCACAGGAGGGCAGCGCCGAGACCTCTGTGCGTTTCCAGCGCCCTGCAGTGCTCAGCACAGGTGCTCTGAGGTGCAGATCTCGGGGGCTCACTCGCCTCACAGAACTGCAGTGCTGCACCAGCGCAGGACAGTCCCCTTTCCCCTTCCCGGGGCCCTTGGTGGCCACCATTCTGCTCTTTGCTCCTGTGAGTCTGTCTTTGACATTTGGTGTGAGTGGAGTCAGCAGTGTTTGGAAGAGCCCAGAGGACTTTAGCTGAGTGGGATGAGCCGGCCCAGCAGGGCAGGGCCTTCCCTCCGTGTGGTTCTGTCCTGACCAAAGCCATCAGCACGACATGCATGTTAGAGCTGTTTTCTGAGGGAATAAATAACAACAGCAAACACTTGGGCGTGCCGCGTGCCATCCTGAGCGTGACAAAGCTGCTCACTCGTCTCCATTTGGGGTAATACTATGACTTTCTTCACTTGGTACAAGAAGAAACAGGCCCCGCTAACCTCTGGAGTCCTGGTGCACATCCAGACCCGGTGCAGACGCTGTGTGGTCGCACAGGCTCCGGTGGGCACTGCAAGCACCTGGCCCCCTCCAAGACTGAAGGCATCCTCCCACAGGCCTGGGCTGCTAGCCTCCTCAAGGTCACAGCCTTCCCAGGCAGCCTCCATCCCAGGGCGGGGGTGCACGAAGTCCCCCCACCACACTCAGGGCCACTGTGGGCACCATCCCAGCTCCTGTGGGGCAGGAACTGCTGTCCTGAGACTGTGTCCCCTCCCAGCCTGACTCTCTTGCCTGTCTTTCCCTCTCCCGACAAGTGTCCCAAGAGTGCGACCTTCACTCCGTAAGCCTCTACACGCTGTCTTCCACCTCAAAGTCAGCTTCGAAGGGGTCTGACCTGTGACACGGGTTCTCACTCATTTGTTGGGTGATTGGAACACCAGGCTTTTTGGCAAAAGATAAAAAGCAAAAACCGTTCCAAATGGAGACTCTGTGAAAGGTGCTTGGTGACCCTGGGGAGCCGCGAGGACAACAGGGAATGAGAGTGATAAGGCCCGGGACGCCACCCCTGCTTTTGGCAGGAGGTGGGCTCCACAGCCCCCTCGTGTGATAAATGCTAACACCGCCACTTCGCTGGTGTGTGAACAAGGCTCAGTCAGGTGCCAGCAAGTTGCAGAGTCCAACTCCGAGCACGAGGTCTGTGACTCAGCAGCGTGATCTCAGCGTCCTCCTATTTTCCATAATTGCTTCTTGGCGGGTAAGCGATGGATTGCTACATTGTTGTTGTTAATATACAAAAGGCACCATTTTAAGAATCTCTGATTGGAGTTTTCCAAGGGCTTTATTTTCCTACCTGTAAGGTTGGTGTGACACAGAGGTCTTGCAAGGAGCCGAACACGCGGGGACGCTGAATACACAAGGGTGCTGTGAGTCGCCAAGAGTCAAGCACGTGGCAGGGGAGGAAGGTCCCCCTGGAGCACACCCTCAGCCACGTGCGGACAGCGGGGAGCCATGGTGCGTGGCTAGGGCGAGTCGGGGTACTGCTCCCCGGGGAAGCCTTCAGGCTGCTCTCAGAGGCCTCACGTGGCTCTCATTACCTTCTTGGATCCACCTTTGTCTGGGACTTCTCAACATCACCCCTTCTCTTTTTCAGAATACTTAGTTCCGAATATTTAGCTCTTTTAAATTGTCATCCCTCCCCAGCCCCTCACTGCAGCAGGACTCGAGCAGTTGACCACCTGCCTACACTGAACACCTCCTTCAACCGACCTGACTTTCACAGACTGGACATGCACCACTTGGATGTATCAGTACAGTAGGCCTAGGTCATATGGTGACACCTCCACATGCTGACCATTGGGTGGTCAGCTCACAGAGGTCTGACTGTATTTCGAGATGTACAAAAAGGCACCGTTTCCTTAACTTCAGCTTCAGGCCCTACAGGGAGACACACGGTGTGTAATCCAGTCCCTAGTTTGGCAGGTTCAGGATTCCAGGATCTTCACTCTCACTGCTGGACCCTTGGGTTCTGTAACCACATTAAGAATGGCTCCATCAAAGGAACTGGGAGAGTAGGAAGCACCGGCTCAGGCTTCCTCAGCCGGGGAAACACTCGCCCCCCACCCCCCAGCAGGCTCTATTCTCCCCTCTCTGATGCTCAGTGCGGGGCAGCGACTCTGGGTTGACACGACATTTCTCACGCACATTGGATCAAGTTGGATGAATTGTTGTGGGCACGGAAGACACTCTGTTTTAAGGTGATTTGCAAATCTTTTCTCCATGTCACGTGTGGATTTCATAATTTAACTTTTCAAAAGCATAAACATTTTCCTTGGTTTCAGGTTCTGGGGAGGCTTTACACCATAGCCACCTCATCGTGGTGTCTGGGAGCTGGTGACCAGGACCCGCAGATCAAGGCCAGCGTGGTCTCCTGGTACGGCCTTGATGTTTAGATGAGGCATTAGCAATTTAGGAAGAGCGACCCTACTCAAATCTGACGGTGTGAGAACCTGCCATGGTTCTCATGTTAGGAGAGCTTGGCGCACAGACCTGTTTGGAGACCCCATGACGACAGCGAACGCTCTCCTGGGAGAAAGTGCAGCCTCCGCCCCTCCCTCACACAGACACACACACTCACATACATACACAGACATACACTTGAACGCACACAGATACACAAGTCACAGGTGAATGCACATTTCCATACACACAACATGCACTCCATCCATGCACACTCACACCCATGCACATTAATTCTAATGCTACAAAGCCCTTTTGTCTTCCCAGGGATCACAGAGTCCAGAACCCCTGCGGGCACCTGCCCAGAGGCCTCTTCCATGACACAGGCCTTCTCCCTGGGTTGAGTCCCAGGGCCCTCGAGGCAGGAGGAAGTCCCGGCAGAGCCCTCGAGGGCACGGCCTGTGGGTTGATTCTTGCGAGTATCTTATAAGTCGGTGAAGTTGTACTTCTTATAAGAGCTGAAGAGTTGCTGTCTAGATGAATGATCTATAACATCACTGTAGAAGCTTCGTTTGTTAGTATGTTTACAGGGTCTGGGGACCATACAGCAGACGTGCAGATTTGTAAAGTTTTCTGGAGGAAACGAGTTTAGTTAGTAGTGTACAACTAATCAATTCATAATTGGAAGGTTCCCTGTGACATGGGTTAAATGTATCTTTCTGAATTTTAGTTGCAGGGCTGGGTTGAACCGCACATTCCACGTCTTGTGAACCTCCTGACTTTGACTGCGCTGCCGTGCTGTGCCGGGAGCTGAGGCAGAAATCAGACGCCCCACGCGTATGGGTCTCGCTACTGGGGTTCTGTCAGGATTGATACCAGAATGATTAAAGGGTAAGACTCAATGTGCATTATGTGTTATCTGATGTTATTTGCGTGACTTTATTTGATGACATCTTTGTTTACAGAGTGAAGTATGTGTCACCTTTGATGAATAAAAATCACTTTCCAGCCCACTTTCAAAATGAGAATAAGTTGGCCAAGGTGAAGTTGGCCATCGGGCAACTTCTCAGAGCCTCATGGCTGGTCCTGCAGTGGGGTCGGCAAAGATTATAAACTGGTTTTCTCTACGGAGATTATGCCTTTTAATCTCTTTATTGTGTTGTGGTCTAAACTATAAACCACTTGTAATCAACACTCTGCTGCCAACATTGCATCACTGTCCCTCTGGGTCTTGGGCAAGCCGGTGGGTCAGACATGGGGATGCTGCAACACAGCCCTGGGGAGTCTGAATTCATTCCCTCTCGTTTTTCTTCCCACCATCAGCCTGGAGAGATTAATCTCTTAGACGTTGGTTTTAAGATGTGTGGTTGAATAATCATTTTCTCCACAGACCAAATTTTTGCAGATCCTACAGAGGGTGGATAATAGTTCCTTTAGGCCTTGTCTCATTCTCCCAGGAAATTGACATGCAGGAATTCTTTTCGACAGTCTTTTCACTTTCCAACAGTTCTTATTTTGCACAAGTTTTCATAACAAAAGCAGAACAGGACAAGATCAGTCACAGTGCAGGGTTTGCACTGCACGAGTGCTGTGTCTGCAGGTGACCTGCGTGTGCAGGGAACTTGATGAGGTGTCAAAGCTGAAACCTTGCGTCTCCTCAGCGTGGGACTCAGCTGCTGTGCCCCAGTGCTTGTTGTACCCGTGGAACAGTTTATTTTGTTAAAGTATACTTTGTGCATCTGAACTCAGTCTGTTCTGATGAACGTTTTGTGGATGTGTGAGAAGGACGTGCATTCTGCCTCTGTTGCGTGGGGTGCTCTGCAAGTGTCATCAGATCAAGTCCACTGACAGTTTAGAGCATCCATGGCTTTACTGATTATATTCAAGGCAATACTGGATTCCCAGCCAGGGCAATTAGGCAGGAGAAGAAAATAACGGTCATCCAAATTGAAAAAGAGGACTTGGAATTAGCCTTGTTTACAAATGACATAATCTTATATTTAGAAAAAACTAAAAACTCCATTAAAACCTGTTAGAACTAATAAGCATTAAAAAAAGACAATTTCGGCTCGGTGCCTATGGCTCAAGCGGCTAAGGTGCCAGCCACATATACCTGAGCTGGTGGGTCCGAATCCAGCCTAGGCCCGTGAAACAACGACGGCTGCAACCAAAAAATAGCCAGGCATTGTGGTGGGCACCTGTAATCCCAGCTACTTGGGAGGCTGAGGCAGGAGAATCACTTGAGCCCAGGAGTTGGAGGCTGCTGTGAGCTGTGATGCCTAAGCACTCTACCCAGGGGGACAGCTTGAGGCTTTCTCTCAAAAAAAAAAAAAAAAGACAATTCTAATGAACTTCTACAGCACCAAATGAATGGTTCAGCTCCTGCTACAGCTCTGATGGGTACAGGGCTTGGGAGGACTCACCCCCACCCCTAAAATGGGAAAATGTGCACAAACTGAATATCAGCGACTTTCTAACCGTCTTCAAAGAGCAGAGGTTGCAAAGCAAACTGCCGCCCCCAAATCTGGAGGAAACGGGAGAATCTGAAGCTCCGGAGATTTGCTTACTTGTGGCCGAAGTCACCGATGCTGCAGGCAGTAGGACCTCAACTTTGACATGTTGCTGGAGGTTGAACGTGGATTAGCGTGAACTGGCTAACTGCCCATCCAGGAAACCCCCCGAGAAAGAGCCCCTCATGACCCTGAGAGAGAGGGGAGATGTCCTTCCATTCCCCAGACTCACAGACACCTCATCCCGCCCACTCAGCCAGCTCTGGCCGCCTGGGAGAAGGGTCTTGCAGGGAACAGGCAGAGGATGCGGTGGGCAGGTGGGGATGGCCTGGGTGGCAGAGCTGTGAGCCGGGAGCAGGGATGGAAATGTGAAGGCCATGCCCCCGGCTGCAGGGGCCTAAGGCACAAGAACCGATCCGAAGGCAGAATCTCTGAGGGTCTAGGCCCAAAGTCTCATCCAAAGGTCGTGTGGGGACACTCAAGGTGAAGTCCTCTCCAGCTGAGCCTGTGGAATCTTGTGCTTCCAAAACGCAGTGGGGGGGGCAGAGGATGGACCCCCTCATCCTGCCCCCGGAGCAACAGGAGGAAGAAAGGTCTAACAGGTGCCCAGGTCCAGGGCAAGCTTCTGCGGCCAGTGCGTGCTGTGCCCGAGCCCGTTTCTCTCCGCTGTGGACCAGCAGGGCTCCAGCAGGAAGAGACTCCAGCCTCCCCCTGGGACCTCATGCAAGTGAGGGGCCATTGACCCCGGGGACCCCAGGGCGAGGGAGGAGCAGGCCTCCCTGTGGGCAGCCACTGACACGGGCACACGTAACGTCTAGTCCAACAAGGTGTAAAAACCCTTTACTCTGGGTGCTCCCTTGGGAGAGAAGGACTTACTCTTGGGACTTAGAGATGTTGGGTAAAAATAAAGTCACCCCCGAATTACATTTTCATCCGTTCATTGACAGCACTGAGTGTCTCAGAACACTGACACGAGATAAACACCTCTCACGCCGATGAGCAATTACAAAGTCTGTTTCAAAACGTTCTTTGACCCTGCGTCTGCATCTGCTCATAAACTGTTTTCTTAATGTCAGAAACTTCTTTGTGTCACTTTAAAATAAGTTTAGACTCTTTGACTTTTTTTTTTTAATTTTTTTTATTTTTAGAGACAGAGTCTCACTTTGTCGCCCTTGGTAGAGTGCCATGGCTTCAATAAATGTTAGGGATATAAAATAACCAAGCATGAATAATTAAAACACATTCACTTCTGCTTTTGACTGATGTATTATTTTATCATCAAAAATACGCGTGTAAGTTCACAGCCCATTGTGTTTTCGTAGTTATCTGCCCAGCGTGAGGGGAGCTCTGCCTGCCCTGTGGGGACTTGGTGGTCCCCACTCTGAGCTCTGTCCTCTTGGAACGCACAGCAAATGCTCCTGCAGGGCTGGCTCCTTTCTGGTATATTGTTTCTGTGAGTTTCAACTATGTCACTGCAGGAACTCATGGTTTTTGTTTTCGTCATTTTTTTTTTGAGACAGTCTCACTTTGTCGCCCTTCGTAGAGTGCCGTGGCGTCACACAGCTCACAGCAACCTCAAACTCTTGGGCTTAAGCGATTCTCTTGCCTCGGTCTCCCAAGTAGCTGGGACTGCAGGCGCCCGCCACAATGCCCAGCTATTTTTTGTTGCAGTTGTCATTGTTGTTTAGCTGGCCTGGGTGGGGTTAACACTCCAGCTTTGGTGTATGTGTCTGGCTCTGTAACTACTATGCTATAGGTGCTGAGCCTTTGCTTTCTTTGAATTGTTGTGTTAGACTGTGTGAATAATCATAGTTTATTTATTTATTCTACTAGTGAAGGGTGTCAGGCAGCTCTATGTACTGTGAACATCCTTGTAGGGGGTTTTAGTTATGCATACATAGCCACCTCCACTGACTCTCTGCCTAGGACTGCGGGGTGGGTCACGGGTACACAGATGTTCAATGTTAGTATATGTGGGCAAACAGTCCTGCAAAGAACTGCATCAACCTCAACATTTCCCAGCAGTTCCTGGGACTTCCAACATCTCCATACGCTGCCAGCACTTGAAGTTATCTGCCGTTTCCATTTTGGCCATTTTTCATGTGTGCATATTAGCATGACTTTACGGATTTAGTTTATATTTCCCTTTTTAAATTTTCAATTGACAAATAACAATTGTATATATCTTTAGGGTACAATGTGTGTTTATACACAGAGGGTGCCAAAACAGGTATGTGCATTTTGAGGAAGGAGAAAGCTGTATTCACATTGTAATACTCAAGTCACGTTTGACTCTGCCACAGACACATGAGACAAAGGAGAGCAGATGTCACTGGTACCCAGCGAGCACGACAATTTCCTGGCCATTTGATGTCAGGCTTTTGAAGTTGGTTTGGTTTTAGAAGTCGTTTTTCTTTTCTGATGGTGGTGTATTATTCTTTCTTTACTTTTCTAGCTACAGTTTTAACGTATTTCGGGAAGTTTTATGTTCGTATGTGCGAGGAATCTCCGTCTCTGCTTCTCTTTATGCGTGTCTTTGTCCTGGTGAGTTTTTTAGAGTCCCTTCTGTTTTGTGTTCTAAGGACAGGAGGGCACGTTAGTATTACTTCTTCCCTAAAGTTTTGGTAGAATTGACCTATAAAACAGATGTGTGATAATCTTTATTTCTTTTTTAAAAAATTCAGAATATTAGGGTGCAGGTGTTTTGTTTATACACTCTGTTTTTGTACAGATTGAGCCCCACCTGCCATACCCTCTGATCGGAGGGCACACCTGCCACTGTGACTAAATACAGAAGTCCTTTCTCTACTGAGTTGTCCCTTTCTGCAATCAGAGTCTCCTTCTCTGGGTGGCCTTTCCATTCACCTTTTCATGTTTTCTGTTGTTGTTATTGAATACAGAGTTCAATTTATCAATTTTCTAACGGAACAGCCCCTTTTCTGTTTTGTTTAAGAAAACTTTGCTTTATGGTAAACAAGACATTCTCTTGTTTTCTCCTTGGAAAGAGTCTCTCCTTCTCACCTTTAAATCTATAATCTCTCTAGTGGGAATTTTTGTGTGTGGTGTGAGTGAGACGGGAGTCAGGATGCAATTTTATTTTAACATAGTTATCTACTAGATCCAGTAACCATGACTGAAATTATATAACTTCTCATCCATTGAAGTATCATCTTTGTCTTGAGTCAGGTGACTGTTATGGAGAACTGTGATCTCCCCTTTCGGTTTCCCTGGTGATCTCATCTCCCTTTTCACCAACATCACACTCCTTTGATTACTGTAGCCTTATAATGTCCTGACATCCTTTTTATGAAATTGAGCAAGATTTATTCTGAGATACAAGCTCAAGAGCGGGTGTGTTTGTCATAAGCATATTGATATATATTATTGCTTTCTCTAACTTTCCATACAGCTCTTCAGAATGTCTGCAGGAATTGTTGCATTATGCATGTGTTACCCCTAGAATGAGACTTCTATCTTATTTTATTTATGCCTTCTCTTCCAGGTAGTGGGTATCCTGAGACTGCAAATATTTAAAACAGAAACTAAAGACAGACACATCAAGATTTTGCACCTTGGTATGAATTGAGCAGTTTTTAATGACATCTGTCTCATCTTTATGTTATGAGACTTTTAACCTTCCTGTATCTCAAAAAAGTAGATGTATTATAACTGCAGTCATTCTCGGGAGTGTGTGCTCGAAACGATGCTTTTCAGTTTTAAGGCGAGTAGCAATGGTAGCCCACAGGAAGCCAACTACACTTTCGCTCATTTATTTATTCATTTGTTGGAATGAATGGATGCATCCATGAAGTAAGCAGATGGGAATCTCTGCCCTCCATGGAACTCACCTTGTAGTGGCTGGAGAAAGAAAATAATAATTAATTAATTATGTATTTTGAAAGAGGGCCCAACATAGAACTTTATAAATTCTAAGATGCAGAACATGAGAAAAAGAGAGTGCAAGGTGAGAAGACTACAGCTACTGGCCTGGAGACGTAGCTGTCATGGACTGATAGGAGGAAAATTATGGAAAAGCAAGTCTGGACTTGACTTTACAAGCATTTAGTTAGAAATGCTCATTCGAAATCAAATGCAATATTTTAAGCGCATAGAGGGATGTGTAAGATTGGAGTCCTGGGAGCCGTCAGCCTGCAGGTGCACTCAGAGCTGCGGGACTGGACTCTGTCTGCAGGCCAATGGGTCATTGAGAGAAGACCGTAAGTTCAGAGCGTGTGCCCTGGGACACCACAACCTCTAGAATTCGGAGAGATAAAGAAGAACTAGTGAAGCGACAGAAAATCAAGGACACTGTTGTATCCTGGAAACCAAGCCGAGGCGTGTTCCCGAGGAGGAGGTGGTGGACTCTGTAGATGTCGGGAGTGTAAGGAAACAGCAAACAGGTCTCATCCTCGGACTGAGGACGGCGTGAAGACTGGGAGCAAGGCCGCTCAGAGGCCACGGGAGGAGGACTGGGGGAAGGGACAGGGAAAACTCTTGGGGATGGTCATTTTCTTGAGAATAAGTGTAAAGAAATGGCTTGACACCTGCAGTGGGATACAGAGTCAAAAGAGTTTTTGTTGGCAGAAGAAATGAAAATGTGTGTGTCCTGCCTCAGACAGTGCAGGAGAGTGGGGGATGGTGCGGGAGAGGGGGCTGCACCCCAGGACAGCCCAGCTGAGAGGAGGGGGAAGGGCTCTCTTACACGAGTGAGTAAAGGACACGACAGAGACTGAGAGTAAGGAAACACGGAGGTGCGCCGGCCAGGGACAGCAGGACGTTGCCCGTTTCCTGTGGTAACACAGGAGCCCAACAGCAGAGCGGTGGCAGAGAGCGCGTCCCAGCCGTGCAGAGGGGGAGGCTGTGCCTGGAACTCTCCTCCCGGGGAGCCACACACCCCTCCCTCTCCCTCACCTTTGGAAGTTTGTCCCGCTCCTGTTCTGTGGATGGAGCGTCCTCAGAATTCCAGCCTGTCGTCGCACGCAGCTCTGTCGAGGGGCTCTCTGCACAGGGAGGCACGAAGGGACGTTTTGGAAGAAAAGGGGTTTTATTCCCTCATCTTTGTACACCTCTCCTGATTATAAGAGGTGAGTCTCTGCAACCAGGGCAGCCTCGAGGCAAGCCTGGAGACGGAGAGCATGAGCGAGCAGAACTTTGCCCCGCTCTCCAGCCCTCTGCTGCAAGAGCACTTTTCCTGGGGTGTTCATTGTTCATCCCTTCCCTACTGTAGCCAGCCTGCAGCTGAATCCACGTTGGAGCTACAGGAAAGAAGCACAGCAAAACAGAACAGGGAGCAGGGCGTTCCCGGCGGCCGCACTGCTGGTCCTGAGTCATTTCCTTGCTCCCCTGGTCTGCTTGCTGTCCTTTTTCCTGCATTGATTTTGCTTCTGTGTTTCGTCCATGGACTTTAGTTGCACTTCCTGAGATCCGAAGGGGCTAACTCTATTTTGGGAGGAACCAGAAACTTAAATCCTTTATTTCTGAAATAACACTTAGTGTTTTGGGATTATCTCACAAATCTAAATCAATGAATCATTGAAATTATTTCTGAATCTTTAATGCCACCTCGGTTCTAAGGGAAACTTATGAAATATATTAGCAAGAAGATAAGAGGAAATTTTGTTTTCAGTTTTTCCAACATCAACAATGCGATAATTTGCCGAAGAACCAACATAATTTTTGTTTACATTTGAAATTTGTGTCTCTGTGAAGAACAAATGATTGATCAATCATGGCGCGTCCGAGAACGGAGCACCTTTAGAGGGAAGAACTGCTCAGCGGGAAGGAACCCACTGTGTGTCCAGCTACTATCGACGTGGGGGCCGCACACACGAGCAGAGTTCTTCTCATAAATGTAGGAAGGTTTAATGTGCCCATATATCTCGTATTATTATCATAGTTGTCTTGGAGGAAAAAAATATCCCCATGATCCCAGATTGGGCATTTGGAAAAAATAAAAATCCAGCCTTGAGAAATAAGTCCATAATAGAAAAGGAACATTTTTTTCAAAAAGGAGAATGTAAAGACATACCCAAGGCTAACTTCTAGTTCACATACAGGGTGACGTGTCAAACCCTGCATGGTTCCTGAGGTATTGGTCAGAAACCAGGTAGACACCAGAATAAAAAGCTGGGTGGCACCTCACACCTGCCTTTGAGAAGCTTGCCCTGCAAACTATCACAGTACCAGCCATGCCGTGAGTTGTTAGTGGAGGGGTAGGGTCACAGAAGGGAGCGCTATCTCTCTCATTTTGTGGATGAGGTGAAGGTATTATTTGTCTTTATCTTTTAATCATCAAGATACCTCATTCCAAATGTATTTGCAAAAGTAAATTATTAAAAACTTGAACTCTAGCAGAGCCAAGCCATGTGCAGTATTTTCTGCAGACCTCTAGCTTCCAGCCCTAACAAGGACATCCTGGAAGAGGGGTCTTCCATGCTCTCTGCACCGTGGTTTGAATGTTCTCACCTTTGTGGAAGTGGGTTATTGTTAGGGTATGCGTGATTCCTCCTAATTTTGAATCGCAATAATAAAATAATCACTTTGCATTTTCCACTGAGAAGCTCCCCGTCTGTTTGAGCATAAGAACCAGCATGGGAGGTTTCCAGCTGTAACCAAGGAAACTCAATTAGCCTTTACCTTTCATTTTTCACGTCGTTAAGGTTGGTGTGATGAAAAGGTCAACACAAGCCTTCCAAACGAAGGGGCCTGTCTTCTGCTCTTTCCAGCTTCATGGAATCCACAGTTGGCTGTTTCTTAGGAACCCTGTGTTTTGTGGATCAGAGCAAGTAAAGAGGAAAAATAGATGAGAAAAGCCATCAGAGCATCATGCGCCACCAGCTGTAACATTGACTTACTAGGCAGCCAGCAGTTTCACCACATTTGGTTGGTCGGGTGCCTCTGGCACCCCTTCTCCTGTCTCTGTTGCTGCTATGGCTGCCAGCATCACATGGCTGGGGGTGTAACCTGCGACTGCAGTCCCCGCCCCGGGCTGAGGACTGGTGACCAGTCTGTGGCCTGTTGGGACCTGGGTAGAGCAGCAGGAGGTGAGGGGCAGGGGGCCAGCAGAGCATCACCCCCTGAGCTCCACCCCCATCACATCAGCAGCAGCTCTAGATTCTCATAGGAGCCCGGACCCTGCTGGAGAGTGTGTGAGGGGGATCTGGGCTGTGCTCCTTAGAGAACCAATGTCTGAGGATCCAAGGGGGCCTGAGGCAGTGACGCTGGTGCTGGGGCCGTCTAGTTGCAGGAAAACAAACTCAGGGCTCCCGGTGATTCTGCGCTATGGTGGCTTGTATATTTATTTCATTATATATTACAGTATAAAAATAATAGAAATAACTGAACTCACAGGTTGGCTGGTGAAAGGGCAAGGTCTCAGACAGTTTGCTTGTCTGCTCTATGGGATTCTGAGAAATCCAGGGATATGCTTGGGCGGTATTTACACAGGGCTCCTAATGTTTAGTGGGGGAATAAACAAGAAATACGTGCATGCTTTTCAAGCTGTTGTGCATTTGAACTGGTCATTTCTGGAAGACGGCGTGCCCTGTGCTGGGAAGTCTTCAGGGCAAGGTGTCTTCTTACGGCCAAGGAGAAGTCGCAAGGCTGTACTGCACAGGGAGGTCTGTTCTCACCATTTCTGAAATTGTTACATGCAGATAAAATCATATACAATTCACTGGGACAAGCAGGAGGGGATTCAAGGGTGCCTATATGATACTTGACAAAAATAAGTCCCATTAAAATTATGATATTAAACATATTATAATATGATATCATATTAACATGATGATACAATGTTTTGCACAAAATACTAAATTCTAGAGTTTGTACAAGACTCTTCAATAAAACGCTATATTGATCTAGAAACCTAAACTTGTATCCATAAAAACATATAGCTTTAAATACTATTGGTATCCTTAACAGGCCCATGTGAAATGTCTGATCCATACTTAAGGACCTTCATAGCTACCACAGAGAAGTTTTGGCCAAACAAGTAGGTATGAAACTTTGTTTTAGAGAGAGAGAATATTTATGTTACATTTAAAAATCTTTCACTGGCAAATGTAACATTGGCAGTATCGTGATAGTTTGGGGATAGTTTTAGTATCCAGTTGAACTTCTACATATCAAATATTTCAGCCTAATGATGAAGGTCTAATATTCAGAACCCATTATCATGAGAGGATGCACACAGAGGTGTATGTCAGCTGCTGTGGAGAGAAAAATGTTGCAGGGGAATTCACTGTTACCACTTGGATGGATTCTGGGAGGGGGGCCCGGTCTCTGCTAGTGCTCAGTTCCAGACCAGGCAGCCCAGGATGAAAACTCTCCCATGATGAACAGACGTCCACATGACCCCAGCAGATCCCATCATGGCCCTGGCTGAAGGCTCTGCCCAAGGGCCCTGGAGACACCTGAGTGTGTCCTCCACAATTGCAAGGTGGTGTTTGCTTTCTGCAGGAGCTCACGTAGAGAGTAAACACATTTGTGGAAGTATTGCCCTCTCCATGAGCTCCATTAGAAGAGCAGAGGAAACCTACACTGAATTATCTCAATAATGAGGAACCGAGTATGGGTGAAGCCAGCAAAAGGCATTGAAAAGGCACTGGGGATTTTTAATAGCTTGCTACAAAAGTAGATTCAGGGACATGACTAGCTGCTCCCCCAAGCCTGGTGGGGTAAGTCCCCCAAAGATGACTCTGCTGTGGACAGACTTGGTGGAAGGTGCCAGTGTGTGTTGTATTCCGAGGGCTGCTGCCACGTCCTGGCCTGGGCAGCAGCTGTCTGGCAAGGTTACTGTGAGGACTGAATGAGATGCAGAGCACAGACAAAGCGTGTCAGGTATTTTCAGGAATCTCTGAAAAGGGACCCAGGGCATGGAAGAGAACGCATGCCCTGTGTTATTTTATGAAAACTTGAAAAGCTTTGACATAATGTATTGAAAGGGGCCTTCCGTGCTTAGGAAAACCAAGGCAGAATGAGTGGCGCTGACATAAAAAGTCCCATCTCATGAAACTATTGGGCTCTAAATGAGAGGAAAACACATAAACGAATGGAAAATCCACATCTGGTGGCCGTCTTCAGCCCGTCCCCAATGTTTCTCCATTTATTTTCAGTGTCTAAAGCTACTTATTGAAAAAACCCCGAGGAACAATTTAGGGAAACACAATCCTCTCAGTACTTGTACGTCCGTGTTCCTTTTCGTATTTCTTTATGCTTGAAAGTCAGTTCAGCTGGACGGGACACTGCCCCACACTGTCTCCTGGAGCGGCTTCGTGGGCTGCTCCACTGTCTTTTGAGATAAGGCATTACTGTGGAGAGTCTGATGTTAATATGATTTCTTTTCCACTACTAGAGACACGACAAGGGTGGCGTTGGTGATAGCGTCGTCCTCCGAGACTTTTGTGTACTTGCTGTAGGATAGAGAAAATGAGTTAACTTGTGTAATGATCTTGACAAAAATGTATTAGGCTTTTCCAGATAGTTACCTCTGCTTCTGACAGTTGATAGAATTGTTTAGATACAATATATTCATGAAGTTTTTAAAAACATTCAAATAACTACTGTCTGTAAAAAAACACATTTTATGGAAGAATCTTACTGAAACATTTATTTTGTGGAAGTATTTTCTTTATATAATTTAAAGATATACTTTCTTTATAGGACATTAATTCAAATAGCATTTAGAGGCAACTTTTAAAACTGAAAACAAAAATAAAGTTTTATTAAATCATTGCAAGTATGCAATTTGAAATTATGTTATACCTCACATTTTTACATTTAAAAAATTGTGCTGTCAGGGAGGCTGTCTTTCCTTATTTTTATTAAAATAGACATTTCCTATAAAAAGTCAACATAAAATTCCTTTTGGTAAATACTCATGTCAAAGTGAAGATAGTCTATAAAATTGTTATCATGACATATAATTGTTGCCTGAATAAAATACTAAAGGTGAAAATTACTATTTGATTCATTTCAACCCCAATCAAAATGGAGTCATTATCATGGCCACTGAGAAAGGTAAAGGTGTATTTTTTTATATTTAATATACTGAGCTACATAATTACTAAACCATAGTATCAAAGGTGAAGATGATTTATTTTCACAGTTGAGGGGCAGCCTGACATAGAAAATAACAGCCTCTTAATAGAGCCGGAATTTGCTTCCAGGTTGCTCCAGTTACCAGCTGTGTGTTCATGGGTAAGTTATTCTTTCTGTGCTTGAGCTTTCTCATTTGCAACATGGGAATAATAACGGTACCTATGTCATAGGATCATTAGTATGTGAAAGTATTAAGAATAAGGACTGGGACCAAGTAAGCCTTGCACAAATATTTGCTGTGATAATTGTGATGGTGATGATAGCATTGAGGCATTGATGACGAAGGTTTGGTGATGATGATGGTGATGATGGTGGTGAAAATAGTGAGGCTGAGGATAATGATGATGGTGGTGATGATGATGGTGATGATGGTGGAGATAGTGATGGTGGTGATGAAGATGATGGTGGTGATGATCGTGATGGCGGTGGTGATGGTGATTATGGTGATGATGGTGATAGTGATGAGTGTAGTGATGATGATAGTGGTGATTGTGATGAAGATGGTGATGGTAATAATGGTGATGATGGTGGCGATGATGATAGTGATGATGGTGATGGTGGTGATGGTGATGATGGTGATGATGGTAATGATTGTGGTGATGGTAATGATTGTGGTGATGGTGATGATGGTGATGATGATGGTGATGGCAATGGAGATGATGGCGATGATGGTGATGATGGTGGTGATGATGGTGGTGATGGTGATGATAGTGGTGATCGTGTTGATGATGGTGGTGGTGATGATGGTGGTGATGGTGGTGATGGTGATGATGGTGATGATGAGGGTGGTGATGGTGATGATGGTGGTGATGATGATAGTGATGATGGTGATGATGATGGTGGTGATGTTGATGATAGTAGTGATGCAATAGTGATGACAGTGATGGTGATGATGATGATGGTGATGATGGTGGTGAAGATAAGGATGATGGTGATAATGATGGTGATGATGGTGATGAGAAGGAGCAGGATGGTAAAGGTGACTCCTTTCAGGATATTATCTATTTCTACATACTGCCTACTCAGACTTCTACTGTATGCCCCACAGTACCTCATGCCAAACAACTATAGAGTTTATTTATTCATATTTAGTTATAAAGGTTTTTGTCTATATTAACTAAATTTATTTAATTAAACTTCAAGTGTATTCTCATAAAGTAAAATAAAAACAAGATATTAGAATACACACATCTAATGTGCCCCTCAATTAAAATAGAAAATAAATAGTAAGCTTCATTTTAATAAGTTTTTTTAACTTCTACATAAATACTTAGTCTCATACAAAACCATTATAATTTGGTAACTGGGTGATAATAGTAATTCTTGTACATAGGAGATATTTTGGTCAAGCAAAGTTAGACTCCTTCATAGCAGTTTGAAATGTGGGGTGCTGTCAGGAAGATGAATGGTCTTGTGTGACTATTTAAACCCCAAATGTGTTAAAGGAAACTTAATTATCACATCGTTTCTTCGCTTTCTCAAAATAACCCTTTAACAATAATAATTCAGAATTGTTCTCCAATTAGAGAAATTGCATATTTAGGGAAGAGTCAGAGGTATCAATGGTATCAATTATGGTTTTTGATAGATGTTCACCTTGTATTGGAAGCTGCATCCATTTATTTAAAACTTAATTGCTGATATCAACTACATTTCAGAAGATGAAGAGGGCCTGAAGGTGAACCCGTGAGCAAAGCAGACTCAATCCTCACACTCCCTGAGTTTATAAGTGGAAAACAAATAACATTCACTGGATAGTAGTTTGGTCTTAGGCAAAAGCAGCATTTTCCTGGAAAAAAGACAGCAGTTCCCTTCACTTTGAATTTCTTATATTTCTATTCAGAAAACCAAGAAGGGTAAAGTAAATTCTCTTCTTGCTATTTTCTTCAGATGACTCAAAACATAGACTTATAAAAATTTCCACTTCATGTTGTTCTTTTAAAATGGGAATTGGTAAGAAGACAAGTATCTATGTTAAAATGCACACAATTTGCGGGGGGGGGGTTGTTTTGGCTGAGTTTCTTTTTATGGTGCCAGAAAGTACATGTGGGTAACACAGCAGAAAGGACAATTCTGGTTTCAAAAGATTATTCAACTCTCTGCTAAGTACCTTCTGGACAGAAAACAGAAATTCACACATTATGCCTTTCAGTCACAGGCACCGTCTGTGGGTTCCCAACACCATAGTCATCTGAGGAGTTTTTACAAATGCAGAAGAGATACTTTTGTATCCAGCTGGTATGAGGCTGGTGCCCTGAAATATTTCAAAGTTCCCAATGCCCTTCACTTGAGTTGGAGTTGGGAACTTGTGTGACATGACAGACAGAAAGCCAGAGTACCCTCCAGTCTGTACGGACAATGTCTCCACTCAAAGGATCTAAATAACAACATCTTTGCATATTTATGGAGTTCTTATTTTTCTGTTAATCTTTTTCTGACTTATAAAGTCAAAAGAAAGATGCTGCTTGCAAATGGAGGTCTGACTGAGTCTTATTTCACTTTAAACACAGTTGCATTTTGTTGTTGGTGTTGTCGTTGTGAAGAAAATATTCTGCTTTTGAAGAAAAGAAATGCAGAGGGAAGTCTGCCAGGGAAAGTGGAGCTGAGAGACAGAGGGCATCAGGGGATGCTGAGGAAGAGTGAGAGGGGCCCACAGGTGGCTCTCATGGGCCATGGCACCTCACCACCCATCTGCCCGAGAAGGTGGGAAGGAGTCACCCCACTTCAGGCCTGCAGAAACCATTCATAAGAGAGCTCAACCTCACAACCCAGCAGAGGGCAGAAAGAGGGAGAGCCCTGAGCAGGTGTGCTCCTGGAGGTGAGAGTGGTAAGTTGCCCCAACCACTTCAGCTAATAATGCAAGTGGTTTTCCTTCAACCAGCATTCACATGTGAAATAAAGAAAACAAAACTTTAAAAAAGAAGCTTGGCTCAGCTTCTCTACGAGCAGAGCCTCAGTTATAGGAGCAGCTAAGAGAGAAGACTGTTTCTCAACACCGGCTTGCACAGTCCGATCTGACATGAGTATAAATTATGGACGGTCATTTTGGCAGCTAATTATGAACCTGCATTGCCTCAATAGGTATTTCCATGGTAAGGGTGGAGGCTCACTCTGCCCCACAGCCTGCAGCTCCTCACCCCCTGCTCCCCATGTCCCCTGTCCTCCCTGTGCTGAGCTAGGGGCCCATAGATCGAAACATGGTTGGCTGTGTCTGTGCAATTACTCCACAGGCCTATTTCAATTTTTGCATCTGTGAAAAGGCTGGTAAAACGTAGTGGATGAGACTGTGGTGGTGACAAGTGGGATTGTCTGCTAAGTGGGGAAACTGCCTGGTGATGGTGAGGGCTCGGAGACATAGTTTCTGTTTGCTCATTGAGCCGCAGAGATGACGTCATTCACTCCTCAGAGAGACGCAGTGGGAAAGCTCATGTCACCCCTTAACAGAGGAGGAACAGAGGCCCAGAGGTGCTACCGCTGTGCATGTTCTTGTGACTGTCACTGTTTCATTATCTGGATCTTCTCAGACCCTCCCTTTTCTGCCCACAGCCTGGTGGCTGGTGTCTGTTTCATTTTCACCCTGATTCTGTGTGATGGAGGCCGTGGTTGCACACGCACAGGCAGGATGTTAGCAGCCATCACTGACGGACATGGAAAAGGCCGTGCGGATAATCTGTAGTCACAAGCACGAGCAGGCGAGCTGCGCTGAGACTTGCACGGGTGAGGGGCCCAGGTTAATCCACAAGACCTTCCAAATGGTCGATGCATCAGAGCCCAGGCTTGTCAGAATGGCCACAGCCACGTGTAGTCGAGTAACTTTCACGGAAGGGCTGCTCCCTGACAGACGTGTGCGATGTTACTGCTGCAGGGGTATCAACTGTTGCAGAAATAACACTGTGGAAAACAATGACAATGTAGAAAAACAGAAGGGGGAGCCTTTGGCAGCCACCGTAATAGCAATTGTTTCTGGCAAGAGTCATCCGTGGATGCTGAACTAGTGGGTTTAGCATCGTGGAGGGGGAGGGGATGTTAATGTGCTCCTAGGCTATCTCCCGTAAGGTGCTTATAAATGACCGCAGAGAGAACTGCAACTCTACTGTAGAGAAACAGGGAAGGCACTATTTTATCAAAATAATCCAAGTGAGAACTGCCAAGGATAGGAGGTGCTGAGAGGGGCTGGCGGCACAGGTGTGAGCTTGGCCCGTGAGGTAAGAACACACCAGGCTGGGTGAGGGCTGTAGGCTGCAGACTCTGGTGCCGTGGAGCACAGGCTGAGTCACTTCTCCAAACAAGGGGACTAAAAGGCAGGGTGACCGTGTGCAGCTCATGGTCCTGCAATAAAGGACATTTTGAAACAATGGGAAAAACCTGAATATGGCTGGAGATCTCAGCTCTTTTGCTTCCCCCTATCTTGTACAGCTGCATGTGGCCATGAATAGTCGTTTGTGGGAGATGCACACTGAGCTATTCAGCATTCAAAGAGACAGAGAAAATGATTAAGAGTGGTAAAATACTAATAATTGAGAAATATGGGTAAAGGGCCATAGAATGTCTTTGTACTATTTTTGCAACTCTTTTTAAAGTTCAAAATGGTGTTAAAAACTATCTATATGACTAGTAATGGGCAGAGACAATTAAACTGCAATAGAATTTGCTCCTGCTGTTTGCAAGGTCCCTGGGAGGAGGCCTGGGCCATCTCCCGCTTCTTGGCTTCCTTTTCTGCTAATATATAAATAGGCTTCATGATTCAAGGTTCCAGAGTGTTCATCTGCTAACAAATGGGGAACTTTTTTGGAAGTGCCTTACCCCACAGAGAGATTTTCCTAGCCCAATGCCACCCAGTTCAGCAGCCTGGCAGGGCAGTGGAGGTTTCTGGCACACTTAAGTCAAATGATATGATGGTATAAACTGACTGACATGCAGTTTTATCTGATCTCATGCAATTAAGCCCACTTGTGGTCTGACTATCATCGTGTGTAAGTACGAATGAATGCATTTTCGAAACTGTGTCCCCTTTCCTCCTGCCATGGTGACAACAGAAAGTTGGTGTTTGCTTTCCATATTCCCCTGCTTTTTATGTGTTTACCTATTTTTAGACATAAGCTGCTGAGAGTTGCTGCAGACCTCACGCAGTGCACACATAAACTGGAACAGCGGGCGGGTACAGCCTGGAACACGCCTGCTGGCCGCCTGAGAAACTCAGGCTTCCCTTCAGACTGCCAGCATCCCAGGGGGCCACTTATCTTGATGCATATTCAAAATAATTGCACATTTGCAACCTCTCTAATCAATGTACAAGGAAAAGCAAAGCATGCTTGCCTAAAACATATGCTTATCAGTTGTAGCTGCCTTTGTCTCTTACATTTGAAAAATAATCTTCAACTTTAACAGAGGTTCCAGATGAGCATTTCTATCATGAAAGTGTGCTGAATTCCGTCAAATGCTTTTTCTGCAATGATTGAAAGGATCCTATGATCTTTGTTTTCACATCTATTTATGTGGTGAGTTATGTTTATAGATTCATCTATGTTGAACCATCCTTGCATCTCTGGGATGAAGCCCACTTGTCGTGGTGACTTATTTTTTTGATGTGCTACTGACTTGGTTTGCTAAAATCTTACTGAGGATCTTTGCATCTATCTTCATAAGGGGTATTGGTCTATAGTTTTCTTTTTTAGTTGTGTCCTTTCCTGGCTTTGGTATCAAGGTGATATAGCTTCATAGAATGTATTAGGGAGGATTCCTTCTTCTCAATATCATAGAATAGTTTCTGCAGTGTAGATACCAGTCCCTCCTTGTAGATTTGGTAAAATTCAAGTGTAAAACTGTTGGATCCTGGACTTTTTTAATTGAAAGACTTTTTATTTCTATTTTTTTTAATTTCAATTTTGGTGATTGATATTGATCTGTTCAGGGGCTCTATTTCCTTCTGATGGAACCTCCTAGGGGGTGTGTGTTTCCAAGACTTTGTCTGTTTTTCCCACATTTTTAAGTTTGTGGGTATAGAGATTTTTATAGTATTCTGAGGTAATGTTTTGTGTTTCCATGGTATTGGTTGATATTTCTCCTTTTTCATTTTTAATTGAGCTTATTAGGGTCCTTTCCTTTCTAGCAAGAGGCTTATCAGTTTTATTTATCTTTTTCTATGGTGATAGACTAATGGCCAACAAATATATGAAAAAATGCTGAACATCTCTAATCAGCAAGAAATGCAAATCAAAGCCTCAATGAGATATCACTTAGCTCCAATGATAGGTGGATTTATCAAAAAAATTGCCCCCCAAACAGATGCTTGTGTGGATGTGGAGAGAAAGGAACTTTTATACATGGTTGGTGGGACTGCAAACTAGTGCAACCTCTATGGAAAATTGTATGGAGATACCTCAAAGAGCTGAACATAGACCTACTATTTGACCCAGCAATGTCACTGGGTATATACCCAAAGAAAAAAAGGTCAAATTTCTGGGCATAGAGTTTCTGGTAGTATTCGGAGATAATCCCTTGTATCTCTGTGTCATCAGTTGTTATTTCCCCTTTATCATTTCTGATTGAGGTTACTAGAGATTTTACTTTGTTATTTCTAGTTAGTCTGGCGAAAGGTTTATCTATTTTATTTATTAAAAAAAAAAAAACTCCTTGTTTCATTAATTTTCTGAATGATTCTTTTGTTTTCATTTCCACTAATCTTTGATTTAATTTCAGATATTTCTTTTCTTCTGCTGGGTTTAGACTTAGATTGTTCTTCTTTTTCCAATTCCATAAGATGGCTTGTGAGTTTGTTGATGCACTCTTTCTGTTTTTCAAATGTAGGCTTCTAAAGTGATAAATTTTCCTCTCAGGACTGCTTTTGCTGTATCCCACCGGTTTTGGTAGCTTGTGTCTTCATTGTTGTTATACTCAAGGAAGTTAATGATTTCCTTTTTTATTTCTTCCTGCACTCAACTGTCATTCAACATAAGGTTGTTTAACTTTCATGCCTTTGTGTGAGGTTGAACGTTTTTGTTGGAGTTGAGTTTCACTTTTAGTGCCTTGTGGTCTGAGAAGATGCAAGGTAAAATTTCAAGTCTTTTGATTTTGTTGAGGTTTGTTTTGTGTCCTAGGATATGATCAATTTTGGAGAATGTTCCATGGGACGATGAGAAGAATGTATATTATTTGTCTCTGGGATGGAGGGTTCTATATACATCTATCAAGCACAGTTGTTCTAGGGTCTCATTTAAATCTCTTCTATCTTTGTTTAATTTCTGTTTAGAGGATCTGTCCATCTCTGAGAAAGGGGTGTTAAAGTCCCCTGTTATCATGGTGTTATAGGATATCATATTGCTTAGACTAAGTAAGGTCTGTTTCAAGAATCTGGGAGCATTTAAATTGGGTGCATAAATATTTACAATTGAAATGTCTTCTTTTTGTATTTTTCCCTTGATCAGTATAAAGTGACCATCTTTGTCTTTTTTAACTTTAGTTTCTTTAAATCCATATGTATCTGAAAATAAGATTGCAACTCCTCTTTTCTTCTGAATTCCGTTTGCCTGAAAAGTGTTCCTTTTTCTGTATCTCATCAATTCTAAATTGCATATATTTTCACACTAGAACATCTCTGACATCAGTACATATCTTACAGTGGATAATATTTTTTTCATTTATCAATTGCTACATAATAAATCATCCCCAAATCTAATCATTTTAATCAATATTATTTTCGTTCAATTTTTTTAATTTTTTTAAATCATAATTGTGTACATTAGTGCAATCATGGGGCATAAGGTGCTGACTTCATATACAATCTGAAATATTTTCATTGAACTGTTTAACATAGCCTTCATGGCATTTTCATAAACAACAATATTATACTTCACAGCTTCATAAATTGACTGAGTTAAGCTAGATGATTCTTCTCATGGTTCTGCCAATTTCTATGAAATTGTTGCCAGATGGCAGTGATAACTCTACTGAGATTCTGGAACAACTTGCCCTCTCTCTCTCTGTGCACATAGTCTCAAGACCACTCTTTGTGGTCTCCAACAGGTAGCTAAACTTGTTACATGTGTAGGGACAGACAAAGATGTTTGGGCTTCCTTGTCCATGGTCTTGGGTGTGGAATGAGATAAGGATGTCTAGCCTTTCTCTGTCATACCCCCCAGACACATGGAACAGGATAGAAGGCTCCTTGTGCTTTTAGACAACCATAACTATATACAAGGATGCTTATGTTGTAGCTATTTGGCACATTGCTGATTTCATTCCCTGGGTACAAAGGAGTACAGGACCTTCTCCTTGGGTGAACTGCAGATTGCCAAGTTTGGATGGTGTATGACAGATTAGTAGATAGTGGATGGCAGATTATGGATTGTGAACTGTGGACCCTCTATGTAGCCCAGATTCCCAGCTTCCAGGAGCTGAAGGACAGACCTCCCATGTCCCTTAGTTCACCAGCTACCAGAACTGAATAAAGACATGTTATTCCTCCCTCCACTGCCTCAGTAGCTGTCTTGTCTGTTTGATATGAACGGTTGTCACAGCAATTGGTATAGTCAGCAAGATCGGGTTAAAGCTAGCATGGAGGTACCCTAACCGGGTGGGATTGAGGAGTGGCCCACTGCAGTATATGGTGCTTGATGGTAAGTCTATTGTCCTCTTAGTGGCCCCGCCATAGTGTTCCAATGTGGATGAGAATGCCTGTGGGTCAAAGGAGGCCTCCACTCAGTATAAAAGGTGTTTGAAAAGAAAAAAAGCCCGTATGACTGATTGGGGCTGGGGCTAGGTATTTCTTTTACAGCTCCGTAAGCAGAGACCGAGGCAAGACAAACGCAAAGCTCTGGGAAGGAGCCCATGTCTGGGAACTCCAAGACAAGCTGGAGGTGGAGCAGAGATCAACTAACTCAATGCTCTGGCTGGGAACTCCAGGATGAACTAGAGATGGAGCAGAAGCAACAGTAGCAGCAATGCTACAGAAAATAAAACAGCTCCTTAAAGTGGAGTGGTAATAGTGGCAACTCTTCATGGGGGCAGCTGAACTCTCCTGTGGTGGTGGTAGGAGACTCCTCACAAGAGGAGGAAGGTGAATCCTCTTTTAGGGCACAGCCAGTGGTAGGTAACCCAGAAGGTAAAAATGCATCAATGGGGTGCTCCAGGAGGGCAGGCAGCCACACTCCCACAAGTAACTGAGTATTCCACCTTAACAGTTGGTGTGAAACAGTTGGGAAACAGTTCAGATAGAAGCCTGATGAAACCCTGACTACCTGCCTGCTGCGGCTGTGGAATCTAAGGGTGCCCTGGCTGTCCCAGAAATAGAGAGATTGGACCCTGTCATAGACACACCTGTAGGCTAGTGCTGGGGACCTGCTAGGTCCTGTTAGTCATTGGGAACCGAGTATGTGAAATACCGTTGTTTTTGTTGTTGTTGTTTGGTTTTTTTTGTTTTTTGGGGGGGAGGAGTTTTTTTTTTTTTGAGACAGAGCCTCAAGCCATAGAGTCTGTGGCATCACAGCTCACAGCAACCTCCAATTCCTGGGCTCAGGCGAGTCTCCTGCCTCCGCCTCCCAAGCAGCAGGGACTACAGGCATCCGCCATAACACACGGCCATTTTTTGGTTGCAGCCATCATTGTTGTTTGGCGGGCCTGGGCTGGATTCGAACCCGCCAGCTCAGGTGTACGTGGCTGGTGCCTTACCCATTGAGCCACGGGGTGCCGAGCCTGAAATACCGTTTTTGATATGAACACTCAGGCCCTGAAGAAAGTGGCTGTTGCTAGCACGGGTGAGAAACACTGTGTTGCAGAGTGCCCTGGCTTCCCTGTTTGGGTTCTTGATAGTGATGTAGGTCCCCTAAAGTGCCAGGACAAAAGGGAAGATGACTCCCAAGAGAGGAGGGAGCCAGCTGTTTATCTCAGGGAGCAGACAGAGACAGACCCTGAAGCTTGCTTTCCTTTTAACTAAGGGGCAGCCCAAAGAGACTGCTTGGAGGGGGTGGGCAGGGACTGGAGACCTTATATGAAATTTACCATATACTAGTCCCCTGCTAACGTACAGTGAATATTGGTCCTGGTTGACGCTGAGAATGTTCTGTACTCCAGGTGGCCCTGGTGTGTTCCCAGGGCCCCCAGTTGCCATTGATAACTTTTAAAGAAGTTGCACATAAAGAGATTCACAGACCATGGCAAGAGCTTTGAATAAACTAAATAAGTGGCTGTCACAGAGATCGGGTGATTTGCTGTATTAGACAGAATGATCAGGTTGGATGACCAGACAGGATAGAGATGTTAAACATTTCACCTAGCACCACCCAGCAATTTTTAGGAAAAAAGAAGTTAACTATACTCCTCCAGGAAAGGTGTTTGTGCCACTGTGCTCCCACTACTCTCAAGTACAGACAAAGCATTTTTCTAATGAAAAATTTAAAAATAAATAGGTATATACATAAATATAAACAAATAAGAAAATTCTTATATCTAGCCATATAAGAAGCCAGTGTAATGAATTAGTTTCAAGAAAACATGTGAGTATTCTATACCTGTCACAGCCAGCAGCATTTAGATGTAAATAGTTGGTTACAAATCATGCAGGTTCTTGAAGCCAGGAAAAATTATTTAAGCAAAAACCATGAAGAACCAAGAAAAGATGAAAACATACTTTCCCTGCTCTTATAGAACACATTCTGGTCAATCTGTGGGCAGATGTCATATATATAATAGTTAGTTTGGCATAGATGTCATATATATAATAGTTATAAATAGGTGAGGGCAGCCATAGGCCACAACAGCCTTTGTAGCTGGGATAGATCAAAACCTTACAGTGATCTTGGTATTTGTTACAAGAATGTCTTGTCTTTCTGGGCTGAATCAATGTATACTTTCCATGTATTGATTTATAATCTTACCTACAATTTCTGTCTCCCTAAAATGTTTAAAACCAAACTATAATTTGACCTCTCCAAGGTGCACTTTCTCAGGGACTCTTGGGATTGTGTCTTCTTGGTGTATAGTCACTCATATTCAACTCAGAATAAAACTCTTTAAATTATTTTACAGAGTGTAGTTTTTCCATAAACATCATTTATAAAGTCTACAGTAGTGTACAGTAATATCCAATAATGTCCTGGGCCTTCACATTCATTCACTGACTCACCCAGAGCAACTTCTCTTCCTGCATGCTCCATTCATGGCCAGTGCCCAATACAGGTGTACCATTTTTGATCTTCTATACTGTGTTTTTAGTGTACATTTTCTATGTTTAGATATACTCATCCCAGCACTGTGTATGACAGAGTGGAATCAAAGGAAAACTAGGTCTATCCATCATTACAAGAAAGGAAACATGAAATGGAGACTATGCAGCAGCTATAAAGGATGAACCACATGCATAGAGAGCAAGCAACATGGACAGAGCTCAACAACATCACACTGGTGGAAAAAGTGAGATACATTCTTTAAATCATTTACTGAAATATTAAAAACAAAGAAAGAAATTACATATTTTATAAGGATCCAGGTATGTTCAAGGAATATAACAAGCATCAAAGTATGTTTTTGTGGAGGAAAAGTGAATAGAAGTAGGCATACAGGAAGCTGGAAACAGAACATGAGAGACATACAGGGACTGATAAAGATGGTGACTCCCTGAATTAGTATGAATTAGTATGAATAACTCTAATCACTGTACCTGAAGTTCAACCAGTTATCTCCTAAAGTACAGTGACGTAACAAAACATAAAATGGACAAGAGTCTAAGTTTTTGCTATTCTTCAAGGATTCTACAGTCTTGTTATTTTCACTTTCTACATTGAGCCCTCCTCAGATATAATATGGCTGTGGCCTCTACCAAAGTTTATGCCTCTCTGTACATATTGTCTTCATCTTCATTTTGTTACTGTTCTGTTATTATCTTATTCTAAACACTACATGTACTAGATAAGTTTGTCGTATCATATTTGTCAAAGAAATTAGCTGTGGAATGTAAGCACTAATAGAATAATTTTAGTTTCTAATTTTACCAACTAGTTGTACCAGGTAAAAGAATTTAGTCAAAAACTGACTGTAGTCTTTATTGTCTAAGGAATAACTTGGAAACAAGCTACTATTTCTATCTTATTATTTGTAAGGGAGATAAAGCAGATAAAGAACTAGACTCAATTCTGATGACAAGTCAAGAAATCCTTATGCGAGGACTGAAAAATATTCAGAGGAGAGCCACACACATCTTGCCTACTCAGTTGAGAATTTAAGAGCCTAATGTGCTTCTTCATTTATCTTTGATTAAGCAAATGAAATTGTGCACCCTATGGCAGCAAAGCCATGGCCCAAGTGGAATCACTATCATTACACATTAATGAAGTAGGACACGACCATCACATCCATAACCAAGATATACCTACGGAACCAAAGGTAGGAGATGACAAGGGGGATGGGAGCTTGTACCCACTACAGTAGATCCTTGAACAACATGCTTTCAACTGCAGACATCCACTTACACATGGGTTGTAACCTCTGTCACCCTTGAGACAACAATATCAACCCTCTTCTTCCTCCTCCTCCTCAATCTACTCGACATAAAAACAAGGAGGATGAAGACCTTTATGATGACCCATTTAATGAATAGTAAATATATTTTCTCTTATGATTTTCTTATTGAAAATTTTCTTTTATCTAGCTTATTTTATTGTAATAATATAGAATAAAATACATACAACATGCAAAATATGTGTTAATTAATTACTAATAACTGTTTGTTACTAGTAATGCTTCCAGTCAACAATAGCTAATTAGTAATGTTCTTAGGTAGTCAAAAGTTATACTTGGATTTCACATTGTGCAGGGGGTTAGTCCTTCCACCTCCTGTATTGTTCAAGGGTCAAATGTACCTTCCTCCATGAGCATTATATCCAGATTGAACTGGCCCTTTGCCTTTTTAAGAGTCAGCTATCAAATGCTCACATGGCTAGGTCAGGGAAAATTAGGATATGCTGTTTTGCTTGCCTTGAATACTTCTAATTTATGGGTTAACAGAGACAACTAGAATAAAAATTTTTTATTTTCTTTTATTCATCCATTTATTTATTTGATATTCACTGAATGCAAGCACTATCTTAGGTGTTTGGGATACATTGGTGGATAAGACACAATCCATGTTCTGTAAATCAATGAAAAACAACAACAGAGAATTGCTTGAGCTCAGTAATTCGAGACTTGTCTGAGCAAGAGTGAGTCCCCGGCTCATAAAAAAAAAAATGAAAAACCCAGCCAGACCCTGCAGCAAGCGCCTGTAATCCCAGCGGCTTTCGGAGGCTGAGGCAGCATGATGCCCACAGTCCAAGTCTAAGGTTGCAGTGAGCTATAACACCATTGCGCTTTGCTCAGGTCATAGGGTGGGACTCTGTCTCGATAACATCAACAATAACAACAACAACAACAACAACAACAAAGCAAAGAAATTAAAAAAGAAAAAAATAATTACAGATTATGATCCAGTGTCATCAACACTATAGAATTATGGTCTCCTTCATTACTGCCTCTTACATTTTTGTCCTTCTCTCCTTGTCTATGTCCAAACTCTACCAAGGTGAAATAAGAAAATTTTTCTCACTTTTGAGACAAAGTAATACCCAACCACATACACTGCTTCTGTAAACTTTCCTCTGTGAAAATGCCTCTTCAGACTGCCCGCTATTATGAAATTACTATGCAAATCACACATTCACGGCAAGGAAAATATTTAGTCCCACGTTGGTTTATTCACACTTATGCATACTCAGAAAAAACAAACGCAATCAATCAGGTCTTCATGTAAGTGTGAAGAGGTGAGAAGCAGGAAGCACTTCCCTGCCCTCACCCACGTCTCACAATTTATATTCTCGCCACTGGCATTGTTCTTTAGAATAAAGATTAATCTGTAAAGAGTCACTATTAGCACAAAAATATATCCTCAGGAAGAAGTAACATGGTAACCACCAATCCACATGAAACCCCTCTTAAGTACAACAATGGTAGCATATAACAGATTTCATCAGATTAGCTCAGAATATAACATGGAAAAGGCACATTTTTGATGGGAATGGTGGGGCAGGGATGAGAGAGGCAGCATTAGTTAGCAGACTGAGAAATACTTACACCAAACTTCATTTCACAAATTGCCTAGATTTGTTCTTTAAATGGTTAACATAATATTCAAATATTCTCAAAGGGAATCGACTAGTAAAGCATCAGTCTCGAGGAGGTGCATTAATCTTACTTCCAATGCCATATCTGAGAAAGTTCAGCATTTGCTAAATACATACTGTGTCAATGTGAAAGTTCAGCATTTGCTAAATACACGCTGTCTCAATACCCAGTGGCCACTGATACTCTAAAAAGTGTAGGGATACATAACAGGTCCAAGGGTCAGGACCACATATCCACCATCAAAATCTTATTTTCTTACAGATCCACTGTAAAGGAACTTCACAGCTAGAGGCTTGGAAGCCATCT
>CAUYRH010068930.1:0-11144 GCA_963574655.1 Perodicticus potto
TAAATGAGAAATTATCATGAATGTTACATTAATCAGGTGGATAAAAATATTTCCGATTGTATGGGAAGCCCGCACACTGTACTCCAAGCCTGAATCATTGTACACAGTTATGACTTAATAAAAAATAATTAAAAAAAAAAATAAAGTAGCCTAATAGGTGGTCAGGTTTTAAAAATCTTATATAAGTATTCACAAAAGTGTTCCAAGGCACAAAACTTAATACATACCAGTTAGTTGTACCTCACTGTTTATGTTATTTATATCTGCTATATTCCTTTTTTACTTTTATATAATTAATCTGTCATGGACTGAGAAATAAAGTCTCTTACCACTAAAAAAAAAAAAAAAAAAAAAAGATGTAAAGTATCCATCTTTTTAATGGCTGAATAGTATTCCATGGTATACATATACCATAATTTGTTGATCCGTAAAATAAATATGACTTGAGGGTGGGAAATAAGTTGGATACATAAAATATCTATGACAACAATTTCTGGATACACAGAGTTAACAAGCACAAGAAACTGACCTCATGCTGCCACCTTCCCAGCCTGCTATTCACACCTCTGAATGGTAGAGATAAGCATGCCTTAACACAGAATCACGAGGCAGAAAACTGTTAAATCGGGGGCTTGCAGCCAGGCCTGATACACACAAGTTTCCCCACACTTTAAATCTTACAGTAGAAATGCACTAACATTTGGATGGCACTAACAATTTCACAACTATTTGCTCATCTGATCTTCACAATAGCACATAAGGAAGAAAAGATATTTTCTCTCTCTTTTGAAGGTAATACATTGAGTGACTCCTGCTCATAAGGGCAATAACTCAGCTATAGTGCAAGGCAGAATGAAGGCAGTTCCAAGGATACTAGGTGTCAGTGTACCCTTTTCTAGTCTCCAAACCCCCCCCAGAATGCATGAGTAGCACAGTTATGGATATTGCTTCCAAGTCTGCCTTGCTTTTTATATAAAGAATTGGAACAATTCATTACATGTTATGCCCAGCATGCCTCCCAAAATGGGAGGTAACCCGGCTGTCCTTGAAGTTCCTGTTTTTCTTGTCATCATTAAAATCTCTTCTTAAGTACCTATTACACTGAAATGAGAAGAGTTCCTCCAATTTAGTTTACACTCAAGTATCCACAGGGGACAATAATTTCATACATTTATTCTCCAATAACTGTGCATTGGATAGGAGCTCAAGTCAGGGTTATAGTAGATCAATATTTGGGCAAAAGTCTTTCTTAGAACTCCTGAAACTACCCCATGAAGAACTCCTGAAACTACCCCTTAGAACTCCTGAAACTACTCCACTCACAAAATCCTAATGGTATAGAACACTGCTCCCTCTTCTTATAACTTGCAGTTTCTTCACTTTTAAAAATGATTGCTGTGATACTCTAGAAATTCTCAGGATTCAAAGGGAATGAAAAATAATTTATAGCTACCAGCATTTTTTGTTCTTTTAGGAAGGGCTCCTCTTTGGAAGGATTCCTCTTTTGTGTGAAGCAAATAACACAAAAACTCTAACAAACATAACACTAGCTGATGCATGTAGTGTTTTTCCATGTTGCAGTCTTTGTTATGAGCACTGCACTTATATTAATGTATTCAATCCTTGCAGCAATCTTGGGTAGTGGACATTCTTGCCCTCCCTTTTTATGCACAGAAATTGGATAAAGACAGTTATGCTAAACCCACACACTTGAAAACATGGATAATTTGGGAGCTCTGAATATGTAAACATCACCTTAGTAAGAATGTCAGCCACAGAGTCAAATCTCAGAGGATACAAGTTATTAATCATGAAAGTCATTTCTGCAGAATGTGCCAAAGGCTTCTGCTGTTGGGGAGGAAAATGCCATATCAAAAAAATTTATTCTTGTTGGAGAGTGCAATAAAGTTATGGAGAGAGGTTTTCAACTTTTAATTATTAAGTGGTGAAATACAATTTCAGATGAATTCCCCAGATGTAGTTTATATTGTAACGTTTTATGTTGCTTCTTGTATTGAAGTCAGGGAACATGGTTCTAGATGAATTTTGTAAGACTTAAGGGGGAGCTTGAGGTCCTAGCTCTAGGGATGAAGGCCTGTCTTCATCTTAGCAGGGAGCTATGAGCATCTTACGAATCAATGTGATGAAATCCGCTTTAAAACTATCTCCGATTGTATGGGAAGCCCTCACACTGTACTCCAAGCTTGAATCATTGTACACAGTTATGACTCAATAAAAAATAATTAAAAAAAAAAAAAAAGTAAGAATGAAAAAAGTGTTTCAGAATTTGGCATATTTGGAATATACAAAAGAAAACAGGAGTGGAGTGATATAGGAAATAAAACTTGAAAAATGGGCATGGCTATCAAAGGACTAGTATGGTTTGCCAAGAATTTTGAACTTCAGCCAACAGGCCAGAATTTCTTTCTATAGTATATTTAAAACATTTCTATTATTTATTCATCTTAAGGAAAAGTCAAATGTTCATATATCGTTGACAAATCCACAATACACACTAGCATGACGTTTCTGCTCTTTATTGCCAAAACAATGAAGTATAATAAAATTCCAAAGACTTAGGTGGTATAAACCACAGGCATGTATATTGTTCACAAGAGTCAGCTGGGAACTTGGCAGCTCTGCTTGTAGCAATAACAACACACAAGCTCATATCATGTGTCTTCCTGGGTCACACCTGTCAACATCTAATGCCCAACACATGTCACTTATCTTAGGCCAACATCTGTGGGCAGGAAGGTCATAGCTCCTCAACCCTTAAAGTGGAAGAACAAAATAAAGTCAGACGGCAAGGTGTGTGGAAGGGGAGAGGAGTGAAGCATGGTGCTGAATGATACGTATCACATGTAATAAGGAACTAGAAAAACTCTCTCCGAAAAAGATGTTGTCATATTGTGTCTAAATCACTTACTTCAAGACTAATGACTTCACTATTCTTCATAAAAATTCAACATATTTAAAAGAAAAAAAACTACCATCTAAAACTCGTAGAAAATATAGTCTTGAAAATCAAACTAGACATTGAACTACATATAGATACAAACATAAAATATAATAGGTACATAAAAAGAAAGTTATAAATAATTTAATAAAAGTTCAATTTGAGTAAGATGCTAAATTTATTTTACCTAATGTTAACAAAAGTAAAGGAATTCAAGGTGAAAAGAATACAATTGGTGAACAAATATTTCTTTTCCACAAATGATATTAAAAGTTCCGTTGATGAGTAAACGCATCTTAAAAACTACTAAGAGGTTGGAAAGTTTTGTGAGTTTTAAATATAAATTTTAACCTAATCCATCATAAAAGTGGACAACATACTATGAAATACGAGAAAAGCAGCAAGTATTCACCTGTGTCTTCCTCTTCACCCTTTCCTAATTGTCACTTCTAAAACTCATGTTACTCATTACATAATTTTTATTTTTTCAAGCCTTACTAACATCTAAATTATGTTCTATAACTATAGTTCCCATAGTTGTTTAGGTTAGTTCTATATTAATATGGAATCTAAGCAAATTTTGTATAGGTGTAATATATATGCAGAAAGGTACATATACTAAATGTTAATCTAGATAACCTTTTATAAACAAAGACACCCATACAATCACACCCAGATTAAGAACCAGGATATTATTAGCACTCTCCAACTTGCAGCAAAATCCTTGATTTTTAAACCGATTGAAATGTAATGCTTTAGAACAGTGGTTCTCAAACTGTAGGTCGCGTCCCACAGAACTGTATTAAAGGGCCACGGCATTAGGAAGGGTGAGAACCACCGCTAGACTTTTAAAAATGAGTTGAGTAGATTTTATTGTCTCCCTTCCTGTAGGAATGTCTCTGCAATCTCCAAGCAGCTCCCTATGTTAGACCTGAGACCTCCATGGATCAGGAGGTTCTCTAGTAGACAAGATTATGAAATCTTGTCTTGGATTGCGGACCTCTGGGATCTTCTCTCTTACAGTTTCCCTGTGGCCAGCTGGGCAAGTTGCTGTGAACCCTCCTCTTCCCTGTTGAATCCCAGCATTCTGTCCTGTATGATCTGTTTGAAATGTGAGTATCTGCCTACTCTTCTGGTTCCTGTTCATGCAGGAGGCACACCCTAGTTGTGAGCATTCGGACCTTTTGAACATCTCTTAGAAGAAATATTATTCTTCCTCCAATTCCTGCCTCTTGGGATTAAAACCATTGGTGCTTCACCTGTGATAAAACAGAGAAGACATCTTGTACTACATAACCTCCTCTTTGTGAGGCCCTCAGAATGTGGTGGAATTTCTAGCCTTTCCTCCCTGCTCTACTCCTCATGATACACAGAACAGGATGCGTTAACTAGAAAAGCAAAATGACCACCACTGATAGCTGGGGAGGTTTAAAATTGAGTCCCATAATTATATGCTGCTCTTCTCATTGAGAGGTAAAAATTATGCCCTTCTTCCCTTCCGTATGTGGTCTGATTGACAACTAAGGCACAACTTAAGTGACCTGATGTCACTTTCCAGGCTCAAACTTTAAGATGCTAGAAACTAGCATTTACCATTTATTGAGGTGTTTCCCCTGGGAGCTAAGCTACATGCTGTGAGGAAGTGCAAGCTTCCCCAAGGAGAGGGCCTCTTTGAGAGAAAGTGAAAGTCAGCATCAGTTGGCCGGCCACATTACTGAGTCACAAGAATGAAACTTCTATCTTCAGTCAAATGACACCAGCTGATGCTGCATAAAGCAGAGATGTGCTGTCCTTGCTGAGACCTATCTAAAGTACAGGTTTATTGACAAAATAAATGATAATAGTTATTTTATATCACTACACTTTGAGGTGGTTTGTTGCACAGAAATAGATAACTGGACCAGATTTTGATACCTGGAAGTATGTTGTTTCAAAATATGATGTTGGGTTTGGAACCGAATGGTGGGCTGAAGCTCAAAGGGCCTTGAGCAGAGTGTTAGTGGGAAACTAAGATCCTTAGTTGGAAGAGGAGATTGTTGTTAGGCTTAAATAAAGGCAAGAAAAATATTACTTAAAGCTGATAGAAATTGAGAGAAAAGTTGTTAACGCTACCATTGGCAGTGATGTACAAGTAGGAAATATTCCTAATGAACTCGAGATCTTGCTAAGGAATTTTCCAAGCAAAATATTGAAGAGCCAACTGGCTTCTTCTCACTGAGTGGGTTAAAATGGGAATCATATTTTAAATCAAAATTAAAATCATTAAATCAAAAAACTAAGATTTTCTTATGTTTCCACTCCTATTCCCCAGGAAAGAAAGCCCGTACGTGATTTTCACAGCTTTACATACAGGATAATTCCTAATAGGAAGAAAATAAATGCTGGGAGAAGCAGCAATAGTACCAGGCAGCCTGCGCAGTCTCCTTTGTGACAGGGGAAGAAGAGCAGTGGCATCAGGAACCACAATTTCATCTAGAAACCCCCAGAATATCAAGACTTTGAGAGAATCATTAGGACTTTGAATGGAGGAGTAATAATTACCCCCTCCCACAATAACATGAGATCAGAGGAGCTGTCCTCATTGACAACCTCCTGTGGGCTTGGACAAGGAGCACACTAATGTCGGGTTTGGAACTGAATGGTGGAACTCAAAAACAAGAAAATTTTTCCCACAAAATTTTAAGCCAGTAGAAACACTTAGATTTAAGGAAATACCTAGGTTTTATCTGTGTAGGGATGTTGGTAATGATGGTGAGTGACAATGGCATGTAGGAGAAAGAATATCCACAAAACACAACTAAAATAGAACTTCCTCCTAGCTAGGAGGGAGTTGATTTCAAGGTAGATAGAATCTGTCATGAGCAATAAAATATGACAAGACTTGAAATCCTGCATCATGCATGGACAAAAATATTTTTCACAGCAACTCCCAGAAAACAATTCTATTAGAAAAAGAGACCATTCAAGTTAATTCAATTGTTCTGGGAGGAATTAGTCCAAAAAGTCAAATACTTTAAGAAAATGCAAGAACTTTAAGCACATGGATTGTCATTTAAGGTACAGAGAATAGTTTTCCAAATGCTTTATCCCTTTGGTGTTTGAGAGAAGGAAGCATTTGGGATAAGAGAAGATTTTCCTTTAATTCATTGGAAGAAAACATGCTGAATTTATAAGGGTAACTGAGAGTTGATTTACATGGCGGGTGTTTAACCACCCTCAGCTGTTCCTCTGAGAAAGATCATTTTAACAACAGCAAGTAGATCATTTCAATGTTTCTATTTTTATTTGTATAGTCTACATTTGATGTTCTCATCTGGAAAGCAGAGACTTGCCATGCAGCCGTGGGCAGAAATGACATGAACAGTCTATTCACAAGACAGGAAGTGTCACATGTTGAGTAAGTGTTTAAAAGATTGTTCAACCTCTCTTATAATCAAATAAATACATCAAATAAAGAAAAGTAAAAGCATAACATATAGTATTAGTGATAGAATAAAAAAAAATCAGAGAATACTGAGAATATAGTTAGGCAGAAGCTCCCTGGAAAGATAATTTAGTACTATTTAACAAAAGGTTTAGCACTTGCATACTATTTAAACTAGAAAATGTTATTCTGTTATAGTAAAGACACAATTAGAATTATACATAATTTCTACATGTATGTTTATCAAAATGATATTTATAATAAGAAAAAATAGAAATCAAAGGCAAAAAACCAATCTGCTTGTTCAAAATTGAGGGACTGCTTAAATAAGGTATGTCATTCTTAAACAATAGAATAGTAAACCCCCCATAAAAATACCCATGTGACTGAGTCAGCTGACATGTGAAAATGTTCATGATAAGTTTTGAAGTGAAAAAGCAGGCTACAAAATAGTACACACAGTGTTAAGCTAGAGTTATTGTAGCATATGTACATATGTGTATATTCACAAACTTTTACATGTACATTGTTAAAGTTGAATAGATAACTTGAAGAAAGAACTAAATGTTTGGAATCTGGGTGTTCCAGGGTGAAGGAAGCAGACCAGGAATAAATAATGTAAATAATTTTTTGATACATTTAAAAACTGAATTAACATAAATAATCAGAATGTTGCAGTGATAGTACTTACCTGCATTAACCAATATTTTCCCTCCACCTTGTTTCAAAGTCTTGTTGAAAGAACTGAGAAATAGGGATAAGTGTATCTACCTAAAGACACAGGGATTTGTAGGAAAAGTGTGGATGAGTGACACATGTTTGAACAGACTGATGACACATTTGAACAAACTGACAAGTGATAAATGATGGACTAGAAATGGAAACCCTCTATCATGTATCCATAGAGAATAAATGCCAGTTGATGTGTAAACAGTCATCCGGAGCTTGCAGTGGACCTTGAGAACAGAATGCATAGGAATAGATGAAAGGTGAGTAAGGAAACCTGATTCCAGCAATGGTGGGCATGTCTGAGTAGAGTCTGTGCAAAGCCCAGAAGCCAAGTGTTCACACTGGCAAAGAATGGGAGCTACTTCTATAGGAATAAATAGATTGGGGACTGCTCACAGATGCTTAGAAATTTAGACCACAGAATAGTGACTCTGGTAAGCACCACTTATCAAACCTTTCCAGTATTACATGTCAATTCTTATCATATTTTTAGAACTGAGACTTTCATGATTGTATCTGAAATTTTAGAAATAAAATGGCAAATGTGAAGTGAGACAGCATCTTATTAAAGACAAATACTTAAGCTCACAAGAGAAATACATGGGGCCTATAATAAATGGACCACCCAAACTGCTTTTAATGATATGGTTTCTGAGCTTGAAGTTAATGGAAAGTTAGGGAAAATGAGATTTTGTTTTCTCCTAATGCTCGTAAATAATAAGTTTCTATTTGGACTAAATTTTTTTATAAAAATCAATAACCTATTGTCTTTTCAAGTAGCATTTACTATGCATTTGGGAGCTTAAAAGCACAAAAATTTGCCATGAAGTAATAAATGAAAATGCTTACTTGTAGGAGAATGCAATATAATAATACATATAAACACATATAAGTAAATAGTTGGTTATATGGAGAGAATAAAATAGATGTTTATAGTATAGCTATATTACCTTTACTGAGTATATAAGATACTAGAACAGTGCCAAGCTAAGGAATGTTGTGCAGTTTACGTGCTGAGTGTCCTCGGAGAGGGGAAATAACCTGTCTACTGTCATACTGCTAGCAATCAGCAGATATACATTTCAAACACTAATCTAAATGACTGAAAAATAGCATATTATTACTCCCTTGCTGAACCATTTCCCTCTAAGTTCTATTTATATTGTGCTAAGACTACGCACACCAAAATAGACACTGACACATTTACTTTTACCATCTATAGCTACTAAAAGAAGAAGAGCGTGTCGGTTTTGCAGAATATCAGTTCAGCTGTAAACTGCAGAAAGAATTTGCTGGCCAAAAATAATAGCAAGTCAGCAGTGTTCTTACACCCATAAATTGTGGACCCAAAAGTAGATGAAATCAGTTATCAAATTTGTACACTTGTTAGAAATCTTAGAATGAATACAAGGTCATATTTTAAATCATCTGGGGACTATACCATTCCTTTTACAAATGAGTAACCGAAAGCCTAGAGGGGTAAAATGATTTACTCCAAATAACAGAACGAGTCAGTGGACAAATTGGGCTCCTATAGAGGTTAAGTTTTATAGGACTTACTCTACCTTTCCACTATACATCAGGATTTTTTATTAGAGAATAAAGAGTAATAAGTGGTTTCTATAGGAAACTGTAGTCTCAACAGGAAAGAAAAGCATCAACATGCCCTGGGATTGACAACTGAACAGAGATGGAAGTGTGTGTGTGCTTTTCTCAGGACAGTCCCCTTTAAAAGTGTGTGGCTGAGGGCTGGGAGTACCGCCAACATTAGTCAACATTTTTTTGAGCACTTGCTGTTTGCCAGACAGTGCTAAGTGTTTTACATTCAAAATTTCATTTCTTTCTTCTAGCTATCGTGTGAATTCAGTAGTTGTTCTTATTATCATTTAAAAGGTGATGAAACCAAAATAGAGAGAAGGAATTAGATAGGTTAGTATCTATGCTTGCTTAGATACTAAGAGTTGAAATCCCTGCAGTTTAACCAAGAGTCCTTGTACTTAACGGCTATGCTAAACCCCTTTCCTATGTCCCACAGCACTGTACATAAATGTCCAATATTTTCACTCAAGATTTAATCTAAACCCAGGACAAGGTAGGGCCTGAATTCTGAGAACACCTCAGGAAAGTTAGCAGCTTTTTGGCTGTCACTGCCCAATCAAGACAGGAAGAGAAGAAAACAGGAAATAGTGACCACTGGGATAGAGAATAAAGGAAAGGAAAAAAGGCCCAACCTAAACTTAGTATTTTTTTTTAACTGATCTTCAATATCTCCACTAGCTACAAGATTAAACAAAGTCATGTTCAATCTTAGTTAATAGATTGCAGTTACACATTAAAAACATTACACACTACTATCAAGTAGACTTCATCCCAAGGATGCAAGATTGGTATAACATACGCATATCCACCAATTGCCCTCCCTCCACCCACAATTTATTAATCCATTCATGGGTCGATGGGCATTTGGGCTTCTTCCACGTCTTAGCATATTTGATTATTTTATTTGTGAGACAGTCTCTGTCACCCTGGGTAGAGTGTAGTGTGAATGAATCACATTTTATAGATATCCGATAGCAGTCATCCTCATAGGAAGACATTTTACTCTAAAGAGAGCTCTTAGACATGTTCACTATGTTTGGCGGTGTCTGTAGCTCAGTGGGTAGGGCACCAGCCACATGCACCAGGGCTGGTGGGGTTCAAACCCAGCCCCAGCCTGCTAAAAACAAAAAAATAGATGGGCATTGTGGCAGGCACCTGTAGTCCCAGCTACTTGGGAGGCTGAGGCAAGAGAATCGCTTAAGCCCAGGAGTTTGAGGTTGCTGTGAACTATGACGTCATAGCACTCTATTGAGGGTGACATAGACGCTACCTCAAGTTCACTGCATTGCTACTAAGTGGAGCCTCCATTCTTTCTACTGGAGAGAGGGCTCTTCTAAGGACTAAGGAGGGCTGAGAGAGGGCTGAGGAGGAGAACTCTGAGCAATGCCTTTGCTGTGAGGGTTACCATTCACTGCTTCTTTTTTTTTTTTTTTTAATTCACAAAATCTGCCCTTCCATTAGCTCAGTTTTAGTCTTTCATTTTAACATGAACTTGGTTCCTATGGAGGTCAGGAGTTGATAATTACATTCAGCCCTTCGCAATTACTGGTAAGGAACCAGGTAACAGTCCTGACATTTAATATTTAATTGTTTCTGATCAGCATTAATTAGTCACAGATGCACACCAGATTCCCACTTAATTAAATACTCTTGGGAACATATTGTGGGCTCAGGGATTCTAACCACATCAAAAAGTAAATGTTTTGCTTTAAAAGTTGGGCCCCAGAGACCCAGGCATCCGTGGAGAGGAAATTCCAGACGTCCAGCATTCCCTCTTTCCTTAGAAAGAAAACTCTTACTTCTAGGCCCTTGGAATCCAAAAATCTCAGCGTTTCTTTTGGACTTCCAGGCCTGTACCGTCCTCTCTCTTCTGCATCATCAATTTTACCCACTGTACTGAATCATTCCTGTCCACGTATAAACATGAGCAATTTCTCCCATCCTAAGAGAGCCACATCAACGCTGGCCTTTCTCAAGCTATTGCTCCTTTTCTAAGTTCCTCTTCCGAGATAAACTCCTCTAAAAGACTGAGTAGAGGTGCTATCTCCCACCCCTCTCCTCTCCGTCCCTCTTAAGCCCACTGACTTCAGCCTTTGGCTCTGACTACTCCATGGGAACTGGCCTGGTCAATGTCGCTAAAATCACCTCCTTGGTGCTAAATTCTTTTTTTTTTTTTGGAGACAGAGCCTCAAGCTGTCACCCTGGGTAGAGTGCTATCATTCCTGGGCTCAAGAGAGTCTCCTGCCTCTGCCTCCCAAGTAGCTGGGACTACAGGCGGCCGCCACAACATCTGGCTATTTTTTGGTTGCAGCTGTCATTTTTGTTTGGCGGGCCCAGGCTGGATTCGAACCTGCTAGCTCAAGTGTATGTGGCTGGCGCCTTAGCCGCTTGAGCCACAGGCGCCGAGCCCAGGCGATAGATTTTTATGATAGG
>CAUYRH010068931.1:0-34706 GCA_963574655.1 Perodicticus potto
GCTGTGGCGGGCACCTGTAGTCCCAGCTACTTGGGAGGCGGAGGCAGGAGACTCGCTTGAGCCCAGGAGTTGGAGGTTGCTGTGATGCCATGGCACTCTATCCAGGGTGACAGCTTGAGGCTCTGTCTCAAAAAAAAAAAATATTTTGTGGAAACTAAATGAATTCTAATTGCAGAAATTACACAAAATAGTTACACAAGAAATATTTCTTGAAGGACAAGCTAATTAGATGAGAGAATGGAAGTTACAGAACATAATAGGAAAAAGTACAATAACTCATCATTGCCAAAATACCAGGCATTTTTCATAAAAACAGAAAGTATTGAGATTATATATTACCCCTTATACTCCAAAACCATTCACAATGTTCAGACATATAGAATAAAATGGTCAGCTTTATTTGGTAAAGTTGATTAGAAAACTTAAATACACTGTGATGCTGTTTTCCTAATGTGCCATTCTGTAGACTATGTTATTCTCTGTCCTACATTTCTGGTCTATAGAGTAGTTAGAAGATAGAGTTCAGAGTGATTATTGTTGCAAATCTTCCCAGCATGCTAACTACATTTTGATTGAATAGGGTGTTCTGGTTCTCTGATTTCCTGCAAAGTTCAGGACCAGGGACAATTTTTTTTTGTACATGAAAACTAGCTAATCCCACCAAAAAAAAAAAGTAATTGCTGAAATCTTGATAAATGTGTCCAAACATAACCATAAGAGGATAATTGAATTAAATACTCATAAAACATCCAGATTTGGAACTGTTGATTCCAACTCTTTTATACTTTTTGTATATTCTCCCTTCTGGCTCTAGAGGGTTTAAATATTTTTAAATTAACTCATTTCACCCCCAGAGGTCTTCATTTTCTTCATTTGTTTTAGTTGATCATATCAGGTTATAAACTGCTTCATATATTTTTGAAATGTGTTTGGAGGACATGAATATAATAATGAAATTAGCATTTCCTCTTCCAAAAGCCAAGCTTCAGAATGAGCTATGCTTCTCTGTCATCCTTCCTTTCTTCATTGCTCTACTTTGCACATAATAGACCCTTAGTAAATATTTCTTGATTGATGTACACATTTGAAAGATTTTATTCTTTTTGTGGGTATAAAATATAAGATTTCTCAAATATATTATTTTTTCTCCTTTTTAAATTATAGATTCTTTCTTGCCCAAAATGCTATTAAGTATTTAAAGTTTATCCTTTAATCTCAGAGGTGATGACTACCCATTCTGGGGGAGATGGTACCCAGCCCCCACATTTCTGCACTTAATTAAAGCACACAGGATGTCTAATTAGTGTAATAAATACAATTAGAAATGTCTGTAATGAAGAAACTGCTGCTCAGTTTTTAGAACCACAGAGAGAGATGGCCAGATGGGTTAATTAATCAGTGTTAACTCTCCTTTGATAATCACTTTGAGCTTTTCTGATTCAATGAGACTACGCATACACAAATGTCATACATCCTTGTTATTATGTCTGGGTAGAATACGACTAGATTCTAATTCCTTAGTCCTTCCCATTTAACAAAGTTTTCATTTTCAAAGCTGACCTCTCTTCAAGTATAAATCTTTTGCTTCTATCTCTGGCCATTAAAGAAGATAGCTGTCAGTTTTCTAAATTTTAAGAGATTTGTATCCATATTGACTAATACCCAACTCTGTTTCTTTTGTCAAAGAAACTCTAGCTTACACTATTGCTTAACTGTGAGCGCTGACATTTTTCTATGAGTGGAAATGACTACCCTTCTCCATAACAAGCCACTGTGTCTCAAATTTCCACCAGTGAATAATTTTTGAGCACCTACCATGTATCTTCTCTGAAAGACACTTTGGCTACTTTTAATAAAAAGTAAAAATATCTGAGCCTCTTCCCCATACCTAGTGTAACACATTTCTTGTTTGATCAAATTTTTGGTTGAAAAAGAATCAACATTCACTTGCTGCTTTAAACTATTAGAAGAGTTACTCTGACTCTAAAGACACAGTTAGTGACCTCCTCTCTCATAATACTTGCAAGCTGAAAATGTTGTGGTGGCCCTGAGTGTCAAAAGAAACCAAGCCTATGGTCAATATTGCCTTAGGTCAAGGCTTACACAGGAGTACTGACTGTATTGTAAGAGGGAATTGGCTTGCTGAAACATAACAAGAGTCTGATGCCTCCAACTCACTGAAATTCTACTTAAGTTATTATATGCTTGGATGGCTGCAAGAACAACAGATAACTATGTAATTAATGCATACCACGTCAGCCTCCTTCACTTCCTCCTCATCTCCTTGCAGACCAGTAATGAGGTGCCTCCTGACACACAATCACAAAGCATCTTGGTGTGTGAAAAAGACACAGCAAAATTAAAACACAGTGACAATGCTTGCAAGCACAGCTCTTTTTCACCACAGACTGCAGGTCAGAGCTGTCCCCATGGCAGGGTCTCTTGGCTGGGAAAGTCATCATTTATAGGACTACAGACCAACTCCCAGGTCCAAGAGATTCTTATGTTATCACATAGGAAACAAATTCTGTTTCTGTATAAGTGATTTACTTCTTTTTTCTTATGTTAGTATTCCTAAGAAAACATTGAAGAGGAATAATTCTCTGACATAATTTATCACTTAAGGGGTTATTTTCATCATTATATGATGCATATATGCTTATCAAGGAAGTGGACGTTTTCTTTTGTGTTGCCTCATTTAAGACATTAAAATAGTGATGTTAACTTTTATTATTAATGAAAAGTGTGGAATTCCACCTTATAAGCATATAATTCTTGCCATATGCTTCATTGAGCCTGTCAATCAGCACGACCATTGACTGACTTGCTAAGTACAATTTCTCCTTCCATAACTGTGTTAGTTGATACAGGCACAATTTAAAAGCATAAAACATGGCCTTTCACTCTGTGCTTTATGTTGATCCAGTTAAAGAAACAGAATGTGTGGGGAAATGCAGAATTATATAATAGAATGCAATAAAGTCTAATTCCAATTGGAAAACACAGACAAGAAATATGATGAGACATCAATATCTCAGACCAGGATTACCAATGGAGAGGACAAAACAAGTGTAGGTCCTCTAAGAATAGTGGATGTTGAAGGAAGGAAATGAAGAGGATATGTGGAAGAAACAAGAAGATAAAAATATTCAACTCCTGGGCAGCGCCTGTGGCTCAGTGGGTAAGGCGCTGGCCCCATATGACAAGGGTGGCGGGTTCAAACCCAGCCACAGCCAAAATGCAACAAAATAATAGCCGGGCATTGTGGTAGGCACCTGTAGTTACAGCTACTCGGGAGGCTGAGGCGAGAGAATTGCTGAAGCCCAAGAGTTGGAGGTTATTGTGAGCTGTGTAACCCCACGGCACTCTACCGAGGACGATAAAGTGAGATTCCGTCTCTACAAATATATATATATATATATATTCAACTCCTACAAAAAAATATCCTGACTGTTTTCACACTGGTAGCATTATAATAAGAAGCTATTCTCTACACCAAGAATGAAATTAGGTATTAGGATGGAACAAATAGGAAGTAGAAGTTATAGTTAAAAACTTTGAAACTTATGTTCTAGAGTTTTACAGAAGACTAACATGTGCAAAAATAGTAAGTGATTTTTTAAGATCTTAGGGATATTTGCAAAATCAAATGGCAGGCATAAAAATCCTACCCTTTGTAAGAATTCACATTTAAAAAAATTAAGGACAATTGAAGAAATCTGGTAGGTTATCATAAAAGTGGTAGGTCTTGGCTTGCATTTTGATATGTCAGCTAATGCTTGAATTTATAGAGAAAATAGAAAAAAGTAATGGATAGAAATAAACTAAAAAATAACCCATGAAATTAGTATTTGGTATTCCATGTTTGTGAGACAGTGAAGAATTTAATTCAATTACAGACATGATGCACGAAGGTAAAATGATCTACTAAAGTTTACAGATTTAAGCAACAGAACGTGTGATGTGAAGTAGATTAAGAAAGGGCAGTGACTCTATTCTTTGGTTTTTAGAGTTAGGGAGGCTATAGAAATAAAGGTGCATGTACATGCAGCTCCTTATACACATTGACACATGTATCTACCAAATAATGAATATGTTTCCAATGTATATATCGTTAAATATGTATAAATATGACTAATCCAATAAAAATAAGTTTACCATACAGTTGCTGGTGATCATATGCCATTCTATATTATCTGAACCAATAAATGTGGTTATCATGTTATAGTGAGAAATGCAGTCCTTTCTTTGAAATGCTGCCATCTGGGTTCAGGTTGTGGTCCTCTAAGTTCCACTTACTCGGGAGGTTGAAGCAAGAGGGTCACTTGCACCCAGAAGTTCATATCCAGTCTGGTCAACATAGTAAGATCTCATCACTAAAAAAAAATTCTACTAACTTACATTGACATTTGTTTTTTAGTAATTAAATATACAACATATCCCAAAAGCCACTCATAAAGTAGCCATATATAAGGGAAATGGAAAATTATAGCTAAATGTACTTGAAGTTACAAAATAATTATTACAAAACTTTAAAAAATATTTACAAAGTATTCTCTGTATTTTGGCCACCTCTTTGAATAATTTTCCCCTATGTACGGTGACTTTATGGGCAACTTTTGGGATACCCTGTATAATGAACACACCAAATATTCAACCTATTTTCATTTATGTTTGTTTATTATTTGCTTACTAAGTTAGGTTAACCTAAATATGACTGTTAAAATTACTAAATTAAATTGTTTTTGCTTCTTAAAGTATTATTCAGAATATCTTCCTAATTAGTCAAGTCACAGATTGTATACACACACACACGTACACACATATATCTATGTACGTATCCCAGTGACACTAGGTTCTTACTTTATTTGTCTCTACCAAATTAGAATGTCTTTTCTTTTTCAGATAGCACTTGTAGTGTATTTTTAAAGACCAGAAAACAAAGGCAAAGCTTAAGATTTAGCTGAGAGTGGCACATTTTGAAGCCAACCGAGCTTGTTTCATGTACTTCTTATGCTTTGGATTTTCATCATTTACAACATATCAACTTGTTAAGTGCAAATACTTCATCCTCCAAAAAGCACTAAATATTGAAAACAATTTGATGAGAAAGGGCAAATAGCATAGGGTGATATAATGAAACAACTGAAATTTACCAAGCAGTTTCATTATATTCAAGTAAGAGAAACACCGCTGGTTTCTCAACTTTCCTACCCATTGCAGCCACACATCTATCTACCCCCATAACTTGTTTCTTAAGTATTAATACATTTTTAAGGAAAGAACAAGTACCGGTAAATATGTTCTTGATAGTATGACATATTTAATTGTAACTTACATGTCAAACTAAATTTTTAAAGCTGAAATCACACTTCTATAACGTTTTTGTGAGCTTTTGTTTCCAAACTTCTTGGGCAGGTAAGTGTTAACTCAGTGGGCCTGGATTCCTCAAAGATGTACCTCCCCTCAGTGCTTCTTGGCTTGTCTTCAGTGCTCTGCTGCCAGATAACTTATGAGCTTGTGGATTAGTCCAGCTAATAAAATTATTTTTTGTATGCCCTTATTCTGTTGGTCATGCAGACTAATTTGATCCCATAAGTTCATTCTGACAATATGATTTTTTTTAATAAATGCTCATGTGGTCAAATATCAAAGAACTCCCTTAACACTAAAGCATGGGTTAGCTCCCCTGGTCAGCTGTCGCTGAGATATTATTGTTGGTGACCCCTGTGGGCACCCTGTCACCATGCAAATAAAAACAGCCGGGACATGGATTGAAGGTACAAGCCTGCAAGAGGTGGGCTTCCCATAGGTGCAGGAAGAGCCCTAAGTAGCCTCTGTTGTGGCCTTTTATTGAAGCATTATAAAAAGGTGTTGGGGGCCCACACACTAAGACTATGTGCTTAATGATCACTACGTGCTCTTTCCCCATGGCTTCTATTCCTATCCTGTTGTTCAACAAATGTCCAAAGTATAACACCTACTTGCTAACAAGTTACCAATCTTAACTCATTAACAAATGTAGTTGCTTAAGGAGGGGTTGTCTCCAGGCAGCAAAACATCTCCATGTGGGGACAATGCCCTGCTCCCAGCGTCTCTCAAGAACTGGTGACTGCTCCATAAGCATGGTGTTCCATCTCCCACACATCATGCTCTCCCCCAATGAAGGAGGAGGTAGCTAGAAGCATGAATCTGGTTTTCCCTGAGCTTGACCTATGGCCTCTTCCCTTCACTGATTTCCAAGTAACCTTTCACTATAGGAAAACAAAACTCTCACTAATAAGAAAATATAGGGAAGGGAGAGCAGAGAGGGAAAGGAGGAGGGAGGGGTAGGGAAAGGAAGAGCAGAGAGAGGGAAGGAGCAAGGGGGTGGGGTGATGGTATGTGCCACACCTTTTGGGGGCAAGACACGATTGTAAGAGGGTGTTTACCTAACAAATGCAATAAGTGTAACCTGGTTTCTTATACCCTCAATGAATCTCCAACAATAAATTAAAAAAATAATAAAATAAAATAAATCTTTTATATATATATATAAAGAAAACATAATTATAAATATAATAGTTTTTTTTTTCTTTGAGTCCATTCAGTCCTTTCAGAGAATAATCAAGCCCGAGGATGGTGTTGAGGATGCCAAACACACCACTTTTTTTCTGCTTCTCAGTAAAGAGTTTCCTAATTCTGTCTTCATTTCTTTCCTTCTACTCTCTATTCTGAAACTTATTATTAGCACCAAATAACTTAAATATTTCACAGAATCATCATTCAGATCATTCATTATTGTTTTGCTTATTATTTATTTTTTCAGTTAAATCGATTGCTTATTTTAACACAACAGCTGTGATTACATTTTTCTTCCACAACTTACAAGCCTTCATAATACTTAGTCCTGATTAGATACTCAATCAATGCTTTTGCATTAATAATTGACAAAAAAGATGAAATTAATAGTGAACTAGGAATATCTATTAGTAATTGATCTAATCATATTTGACTTCTATATAATATTCTGGTCTACTAAACTGGACCGCCTAAGCACTGATAGAACCTATGATGACAAACTTGTATCTATGTTTATGAAGTAATTGTATAAAATGGAAATCTACTGGATTTTTGAAAGAACCTTAGTCAAATTCTCTATGAAGATTCTAGGAAGGGCAGACTTGTGGAAATTATGAGTTTTAATGAAATAGTTTTAAATTGCTAGTTTTTCTAATTTGGGGGGGAAGAGATGGCAGTCTCAGTCTTGCTCAGGCAGGGGTGTGTGTGTGTGTGTGTGTCTAAACATTATTGTTGTTACCTGCATGACCATGAGTCTGGTGGAGATTTACTCCACCATACTGGAAGAGAAACTTCATATATTAATCTGGCATAAAATGGTCAAAACTTTATAGGATGTTTCTCAAAAATAAAACTTTGAAAAAATTTTGTTTGGCCATAAGTTCTCTTTTTTAGTAAAAGATATTTGAACCAAAACTGATTAATAAGATAAAGCTAATAGTGGTCAAAACTGAGAGGTCATCCACAGCAGATGGCACAGTCAGTTCAGTGACGCTGGGAAAGAATAAGGATAGGGTGATCTAAGAAATGACTGCAGGCCAGTGTGTCTGCAGAGGAGCCAGCAAACAGGCATGAGGTACATGGTGATATAGAAAGATAGGTATCACCTTATCATGTGCACCACTGTTCCAATGTATGAGTTTGTATTTTATTTTAATTGTAAAAAGTTACAATAGAAGACTTTAAGCAGATAAAAGGTATTTTCTAAATTACTTTCCAAAATAATCTTGAGTCGTGTGTGTAGAATAATTTGCAGGAGAAACTCAAAGTTGAGGAAAAATCTGATGAAAAACATCATTGATTTAAATCCTTTATTTACCATCAGTTAATTTTTGTAAGTCATAGTCAAGTATGGTGGCTCACATCTATAATCTTAGCATTCTAGGAAGCCCAGGTGGGTGGATTCTTTGACTTCAGGAGTTCAAAACCAGCCTGAGCAAGAATGAGACCACCATTTCTTCCAAAAAAGAAAAAATAGAAAAACTAACTGGGCATTGTGGCCGGGGCCTTAGTCCCAGCTATTTGGTAGGGTGAGGCAAGGATATCTCTTGAGGCCAGGAGTTTGAGGTTGCTGTGAACTAGGCTCATGCCATGGCACTCTACTCTGGGACAACAGAGTGAGACTATCTCAAAAAAAATTTTTTTTATAAGTGGTAAGAGGTGCAGATCAGTTTCAGTCTTTTACATGTGGCTAATAAGTTTGCCCAGCACCATTTATTAAATTGAGATTCTTTACCCCAGTATATGCTTTTATTTGGTTTATCAAAGATCAGAGAGCAATATGAGGCTGTTTTTATCTCTAGGTTCTCTATTCTGTTTCATAGATTTATGTTTCTGTTTTTATGCCAATATGATGTTGTTTTGATCTCTATAGATTTGTAGAATAACCGGAAGTCAGGACTCAACTACAACTTGGACTTTTTAATCTTACAAACATAAACAATGCAACCTAATTATACACATCTTTATATTAATCAAAAATTAAAAAACAACAACTAGAACAAAAGAAAACATCATTGAAATAGTGATGATAGCTTGAATAGAGAGGATAGCTTGAACTAAGGTACTCGTCAAGAATATAGATAAAAGTGGAAAGATATTGGGTTGTACTTTGGAGGAAAAAGTCAATTAGGCTTGGCAATAAATTCAATATGGAAAGTAAAAGAAAGACTGGAATGTTGAGTGACATATACATTTTTAACTTACCCAACTTGCTTGATAGTGGTGCTATTTTGTAAGCAAAGGAACAATTGTAAGATGATAGTAGTAGTTCTATTTTAGTCATGTTAAGTTTGAGGTGTCTCATAGACATCCAAATGGGGATGCCACACACTAAAAAGAATAAACAGTCTTTAATTTATGTGCAAAGTTAGATCTATACATAGAGAGAATGTAGAGGGAATTTAAAATCAGACGATGGGATAATATTTCCTAAAAATGAATGTAGATATCAAAGAGAAAGGTGTGAAGACTAGGCCCTGGGACATTCTAACATTTACAAGTTCTTTCCAAAAGAAATGTCCAAAAGAAATGTTGGTCTTCTGTCCAAAAGAAATGGAGCTGAAAAAAGAGATTAAAAGCTTAATCATTGAGATATAAAGAAAACCAGGAGAATGTATTATTGTTGATTGGAGAGACCAAAGATTTTTAAGACAACATTTCCAGAAGAAGGGAGTGGTTTCTACTTTAAATATTACTAAAAGCTTAATTCAAGTAAGTGAAGAGAATCAACCCATAATGGATGTTAGTTATTAGAGATCTTCATAGCAGTTTCAGTGTCATAGAGTTGTACAAGTTCTTTAGAGTAGGTTGAGAAGGGAAAATAGCAAGAGAGATAAAGAGGAAGAGCAGACTGAGATTTTAGATAAATGTTTCAAGAATTTTTCTGTATCAGGAAGCAGAGAAATGTGGAAATGACTAGAAGAATATATGTTCATTCAGAGGAGTATTTCATTTCTCTCTCCCTCTTCCCACACCCCTTCTCTTTTTGTCTTTCTCTCTATTTTATTTTGTTTGTTTCTTCTTTCTTCCTTAATGAATAGAAGATACATGCACCAGAGTAGGTTTTCTTGCTCATTAGAAGGACATAGTTGTTAGGAACAAAGTGGTGACAGTGGTGATGTTGGAGTGGGAAGAATTCCTACAAGAGCAAAGTTCCTGTGACAAGATGGTACAAAATTTACAACACAAAATGGAGGGATGCATTTTTATAAGACCATGCAAATTTATCGATTAATTTATTTTTATAATACTTTTTCTTCATATAATATGATTAAATTATGTTGTTCCTACCGTGAATGGTGTGCTATGTTGCTTGCAGATGTTCTTCTTCAGGAAAGAGGCATTCACTGTTATACATGCTGGTAGAGTCAATGATTGACATCATTTAGCTCAGAATCACATCATGGATTGCCTTGGTCTGAAGAGATGACCATACCCCAAGGTCTTGCCCCCTTTTTGTTGACAGCGTGCATCCAATGACTGGGTCAAAAGGCTACTTTATTTGTCTCAAACCTGAATATATATGCAGGTGAAGTCCAACCCCAGATTTCTTCACAGGTTAAACTAAATCTTATTAATACTATCTTATAGGCTAATTTTTACCCAATCCTTCTCCTTTCACTCATGCATAAGGTTGACCTTGAGAGTGTTCTCTATTTCAGATGTATTTTCTTAAAAGCCAACCAATAACCATTGATACTGAGAATGACTTTTTAAAATTTGAAATCAAGATTTTAAAACCACAGGTCATCTGGCAGGGAGAACACTAATTCTAGTAATAGTAGAAGTATTGGAGGCCTCTGGCATGGGAGTAGTAGTAGAGGCATTGGAGACCTCTGACAGGGAAATTTTCATTAACATAACTTTCATAAGTGCTGAACTGAGATGAACTAAAACTGATATTGACAGAAAGGAGTGAATTAGCAATGTTTGAACATTATGGGGAAATGCTATGATCAATTCATAGCATACACTTTTTTATTTAAGCCCACAGAAACCATATGAGGATGAAACTAAAATTATTGCCATTTTTTAGCTAAGAAAACTGAGGCTTAAAGTGCCTCTTTTTTGCCTAAGTGGCCCAGCTGTTAAGAAACACAACATTATATTTTAACCCAATGCTCTGACATTCTGGTGCCTGCCCTTAAAGATTTTGTGAGGCTTTCTTTCTGTTTCTTTGTGGGTGCAAGGTGACAACAGTGATAGAGAGGAAAGTGTGTGCAAGAGAGGCAGCTTCAAGAATTTAAATATGGATTCCCTCCCAAGGCCACCGGTAGCTAGAGGCTCCATTTTATTTTCACCATTTAAAACCTGGTAACCTACATAAGCACAGCCTCAGAGTGCCTCAAAAGTCCAACCTGTTTTAGAATATCTCTTCAGTTTGTTCCATGAGTGAGTTACCCTCAGAACACTGACTCATGCTGCTGAGACTCCATGAATCACCTCCATTTCTCCCCACTAGATGTCAGATTTTAAATACTATTTTTTTTTAATTTTTATTAAATCATAATTGTGTACATTAGTGCAATCATGGGGCAAAATGTGCTGACTTCATATACAATCTGATATATTTTCATTGAACTGTTTAATAGCCTTCATGGCATTTTTAAAATCACTATATGTAGACATTGGTATTCTGCATTTATAAGTTTCACCTGTACCCTTCTAAGATGCACCGTAGGTGTGATCCCACCAATCTTCCTCCCTCCACCCATCTTCCCTCCTCCCCTTCCCTCTCTTCTGCTTTTCCCCATACTCCTGTGCGATACTTGGGTTTTAGCCTTCATATGAAAGCTATAAATTAGCTTCATAGTAGGGCTGAGTATATTGGATACTTTTTCTTCCATTCTTGAGATACTTTGCTAAGAAGATTATGTTCCAGCTCCATCCATGTAAACATGAAAGAGGTAAAGTCTCCATCTTTCTTTAAGGCTGCATAATATTCCATGGTGTACACATACCACAATTTATTAATCCATTTGTGGATCAGTGGGCACTTGGGCTTCTTCCATGACTTAGCAATTATGAAGTGGGCTACAATAAACATTCTGATACATATATCTTTATTATAATGTGATTTTTGGTCTTCTGGATATATACCTTCGTCCTAGTAGAGGAATTGTAGGATCAAATGGCAGGTCTATTTTTAGAACTCTAAATATTCTCCAAACATCTTTCCAAAAGGAACGTATTGGTTTGCATTCCCACCAGCAATGTAGAAGTGTTCCCTTTTCTCCACATCCATGCCAGCATCTCTGGTTTTGGGATTTTGTGATGTGGGCTAATCTTACTGGAGTTAGATGATATCTCAAAGTAGTTTTGATTTGTATTTCACTGATGATTAAGGATGATGAGCATTTTTTCATGTGTCTGTAGGCCGTACGCCTATCTTCTTCAGAGATGTAGATAATGTTCTAACTGGCTGGGGCCTGGAATTTTGATGTCTGCATGAGAAGAGAATTCCAGGCTGAAGGCTCTAGGGAAACAAGAGCTACACATTGTACCCCATATATGCATTAAAGTATACATGATCTATGTGGTTATGATTTAATAAAAATTAAATAAATAAAAAATAAAAAAAAGAAGAAATGAGAGCTACAGGGGAATATCTTAAGTATATATACTAATAGTAATATAGACCAACATTTAATAAGTACTGCTATGATTTGAAAGTTTGTACCCCCCCCAATTTATATATTAAACTTAGTCACCAATGTAATGGTAATAGGAGGCAGGCCTTTGGGAGGTGATTAGATCTTGGGAGCGAAGTCCTCATAAATAGCAATAGTGCCGTCTTAAAAGAGGTAGTAGAGAGCTTCCTTGCCTCTTCCACCATGTGAGGACACTGGGAAAGGCATCATGTATGAACCAGGAAACAGGCCTTCACCAGATGTTGAACCTACTGGTGCCTGACTCCTGGACTTCTCTACGTGTAAGACGTAGGAAATAAATTTCTATGGTTTATAAGATACACTACCTATGGTATTTTTTTTTAAATTGCAACCCAAATAACAAAGACAATTTATGTATAAAGAAGCATTTGAAGCATGTTACCTTTTAAAACTCTTTATACTGACAAAAATCCTACAAAGCACATATAATTATGTCTTACAAAGCTAGAAGTCATGAAAAAATACTTGGGAAGAAAATTTTCCATAGGAGAGTTAAATATTAAACTATCCAATGTTGAAGGAATAAATTATAAGATTTCCCCGAGGATATTACACAACAGTAATGAAGAGAAAGAAAATAAAAAGAAAAAAGTTTAAAATAAAAATTATACAAACACAACAAATTAAGAGACAGGGAAAAGAGATGAAAGAGTTTAATATATATAATATGGGTTTCAAAAAGACAGAAGAGGGAGATAAAGGGGAGGAAATATGTAAAGAGATAATGGGGAGATTTGGTTGACTCTAGGATAATGCTTATCACCCAAATCTAGATCTCCCCCCAAATGATCCTCTGAATCATAAAATCAAAAATGAACCCAACGGCACCATGCATGACCTATGCCTACACATTGCTAGGAAACAGAGAATATTACAAACTCCAAATTATCTGTAAGTGAAGAAACTACCACCCATTCAAATGAAGTTATCATTTGCAGTTCTTATTCCTACTGCTAGTCTATGGGTTGCAAAGGCGGGAGAGCAGGGCATGGAGTCCATAGATGTAGAATAGATAAAACTTATCACCAAAAACAGTACAACACGCAGGGCGCGGTGGCTCACGCCTGTAATCCCAGCACTGTGGGAGGCTGAGGAGGGAGAATTGCTTGAGCTCAGGAGTTTGAGACTCGCCTGAGTGAGAGTGAGACCCCGACTCATGATAAAAATGGAAAAACCCAGCTGGGCGCCGCGGCGAGCGCCTGTAATCCCAGGGGCTTGCGGAGGCTGAGGCAGCGGGATGCCCACAGCCCGAGTCAGAGGTTGCACTGAGTTACCACGCCCACTGCACTCTGCTCAGGGGCATAGTGGCACTGTGTCTCAACAACAACAACAAAAAAAACAGTCCAACGCTCAGGGCTAAGTTTTTGAATAGAGGTTTGGGACTTAGTCCCTGGACCAACACCAACAAAAAAGTTGGGATTTGAATGTGGGTGGAACTGGAATCAGAGAGACACACTTCCTCTGAGGAAGGGGAAGCATAGAATAGAAAAAACGTAGAAGAATATAAAAAGCAATTTTCCCTTGAAGAAGTAACAGGAAAGGAAAAGAAGGCAGTAGCAGAGGGAATTAAGAATCATACAGCAATAAAAAGAAAAAGAAGACACCGACTCTTCCCCTCCAACAACTAATATTGTGTATTAAAGAAACTGCACTTCATTAATCATAATGTCCAACAGGAAAATTAGGCCAACTCCATCAGAAGGTACTGTGAGAAGAAAATAGAATATGAAAATGAAATATTTCAACTGATCAAAATTTTCATCAAAGAATTAATTAGTAAGTAGAATGATGATCCACACTGACTTTGAATATTATCAAGGAAGCATTTAGAGCTATTAAAAACCAATTTAGAGGCCGAGCGTGCTGGCTATTGCCTGTAATCCTAGTACTCTGGGAGGTCATGGCCAGTGGATTATTTGAGCTCAGGAGTTTGAGTCCAGCCTGAACAAGTGTGAGACCCCCGTCTCTAAAAAAATACAGGCATTGTGGCAGGCATCTACAATTCCAGCTACTTGGGAGGCTGAGACAAGAGGATCTCTTGAGCCCAGGAGTTTGAGATTGAGGTTGCTGTGAGCTATGATGCCATAGCAGTGTATCCAGAATGACAGAGTGAGAAAAAAACAGACAAGAAAAACCAACTTAGAATAAAAGTTCAAACAATAAGTACAGAAATGGTAAAAAGTATAAGAAACGTAATGAAGATTGATTGAAATTGAGAAAGAAACTGAAGGGGGAAAATCAATTTCAGAAATGAGGATTAAATAACAAGGTGCTGAATGGAGAATAGACTCAAATGGTAATTTAATAAGAGGCATTTTAAAAATATAGGAAAACAACTAAGAAAATAATAGAAGATCGTGAAAGGGTGACTAAATTAAAAAGACAATGAAAATCCAAATTGAGGGTAGTGCCTATGGCTCAGTGAGTAGGGTGCTGGCTCCATATACTGAAGGTGGTGGGTTCAAACCCAGATCTGGCCAAACTGCAACAAAAAATAGCCAGGCATTATGGCAGGTGCCTGTAGTCCCAGCCACTTGGGAGGCTGAGGCAAGAGAATTGCCTAAGCCCAGGAATTGGAGGTTGCTATGAGCTGTGATGCCATGGCACTCTACTGAGGACAATAAAGTGAGACTCTGTCTCAAAAAAAAAAAAAAAAAAAAAAAAACCCAACCAAATTGAGTATAATTGGAGTCACTAAAAAACTAAAATTGAAACATAACATAATGAAAGAGAATTGATATTTAACACTATAATGCAAGAAAACTTCACAGAAATGGGAGAAGCCTAAATCTAAATACTGAATGTGTCTGTGATGAATCTGGCAGAATTGATTTGAAATAATAAACTCTAGCAAAATCATTGAAACTTAAAGATAAATAAAAAATTCTCAGGTCAAAATTATTTGTAAGCAAATTAAATTGGCATCAGATTTATCAAAACAAGGCAACAGTTGAAAAGCATGTTGAATAAACTCAAGAAAATAAGAGATAAATACTTTATATTTAGCCAAGTTATTGAATGTAATTTAATTAATTTAGTTTTTTGTTGGTATGAAATTTTAAACTATTTTTTTATTTGTTATTAAATCATAGCTATGTATATAGCTATGAAATGCAATCATGGGGTGCAATTTGCTGGTTTTATACATAATGTGAAATGTTTTCATCAAACTGGTTAACATAGCCTTCACCGCATTTTCTTAGTTACTGTGTTAAGACGTTTATATTCTACACTTAGTAAATTTAACATGTATCCTTGTAAAATGCACTGAAGGTGTGGTCCAACAAATTATCCACACTCAACCCATCTTCACTTCTCCCCTCTCCTTCCCATCCTCTTTCCCCTTCATTTTATAACTTTCATATGAAAGCTATAAATTGGTTTCATAGTAGGGCTGAGTACATTGGATACATTTTCTTCCATTCTTGAGATACTTTGCTAAGAATATGTTCCAGCTCCATCCATGTAAACATGAAAGAGGTAAAGTCTCCATCTTTTTATAAGGCTGCATAATATTCCATGGTGCATATACCACAATTTATTAATCCATTCGTGGGTCAATAGGCACTTGGGCTTCTTCCATGACTTAGCAATTATGAATTGGTCTGCAGTAAACATTCTGGTGCAAATATCTTTGTTATAAAGTGATTTTTGGTCTTCTAGATATATACCTAGTAGAGGAATTGAAGGATAGAATGGCAGGTCTATTTTTAGATCCCTAAGTGATCTCCAAACATCTTTCCAAAAGGAACATATTAGTTTGCTGGTTTTGGAATTTTGTGATGTGGGCTAATCTTACTGGGGTTAGATGATATCTTAAAGTAGTTTTGATTTGCATTTCTCTGATGATTAAGGATCATGAGCATTTTTTCATGTGTCTTAGGTCCTGCACCTGTCTTCTTAAGAGAAGTTTCTCTTCAAGTCCCTTGCCCACCCTGAGATGGGATCACTTGTTCTTTTCTTGGTGACATGTTTGAGTTCTCTGTGGATTCTGGTTATTAAACCTTTTTCAAAGACATAACCCGCAAATATCTTCTCCCATTCTGAGGGCTGTCTGTTTGCTTTACTTACTGTGTTTTGACTGTGCAGAAGCTTTTTAGTTTGGTCAGATCCCAGTAATGTATTTTTGGTGTTGCTTCAATTGCCTGGGGGGTCCGAATAATAAAATATTCACCCAGGCCGATTTCTTCAAGAGTTTTCCCTGCACTTTCTTCTAGTATTTTTAGTTTTATGTCTTAAGATTAAATCTTTAATCCAGTGAGAGTCTATCTTAGTTAGTGGTGAAAGGTATGGGTCCAGTTTCCGTCTTGTACAGGTTGCCAGCAATTCACCTTTCACCATTTGTTAAATAGGAATCTTTTCCCCACTGAATGCTTTTAATTGGCTTATCAAAGATCAAATAACAGTAAGTAGCTGGGTTCATCTGTTAGTTCTCTATTCCATTCCATACATCTTCTTTGTTTTTGTGCCAGTACCATGCAGTTTAATCACTATCGATTTCTAGTATAATCTAAGGTCTGGTAGTGTGATTCCTCCTGCTTTGTTTTTATGTCTGAGTAATGTCTTGGCTAGTAGAGGTTCTTTTCTGATTCCATATAAAACAAAGTATTATTTTTTTTGAGCTCTTTAAAGTATGACAGTGGAGCTTTAACAGGGATTGCATTAAAATTGTATATTGTTTCGGGTAGTATGGACATTTTAACAATGTTGATTCTTCTCAGCCATGAGCATGGTATGTTTTTCTACTTGTTAACATCTTTAGCTATTTCTTTTCTTAGAGTTTCATAGTTCTCTTTATAGAGATCTTTCACGTACCTTGTTAGGTAAACTCCCAAATATTTCATCTTCTTTGGCACTACTGTGAATGAAATAGAGTCTTTGACTGTTTTCTCAGCATGACTATTGTTGGTATACATAAAGGCTACAGATTTATGAGTGTTGATTTTGTAACCTGAGACACTACTGTATTCCTTGATCACTTCTAAGAGTTTTATAGGACAATTCCTGGTATTTTTCAAATACACAATCATGTCATCTGCGAAGGTGAAAGTGTGATCTCCTCTGACCCTATATGGATACACTTGATCACCTTTTCTTGCCTAATTGTGATGGCTAAGACTTCGATTACAATGTTGAAAAGCAGTGGAGACAATGGGAAACCTTGCCTGGTTCCTGATCTGAGTGGAAATGATTTCAATTTAACTCCATTCAATATGATATCGGCTGTAGGTTTACTATAGATGGCCTCAATCAGTTTAAGAAATATGCCTTCTATATCAATTTTCTTAAGTGTTCTGATCATGAGGGATGCTGGATATTATCAAAAGCTTTTTCTTCATCAATTGAGAGAATCATATGGTCTTTGTTTTTTATTTTGTTTATATGATGAATTATATTTATAGATTTACGTGTATTGAACCAGCCTTGAGACCCTGGGATAAAGCCCACTTGGTCATGGTGTATAATTTGTTTGATATGTTGCTGGATTTTGTTTGCTAGGATCTTGTTGAATATTTTTGCATCAATATTCATTAGTGATATTGTTCTATAATTTTCTTTTCTTGTTGGGTGTTTTCCTGGTTTCAGGATCAAGGTGATGTTTGCTTCATAAAATATGTTGGGTAGTGTTCCTTCTTTTTCTATGTTTTGGAAAAGGTTGAGTAATATAGGTACTAGTTCCTCTTTAAAGGTTTGGTAGAATTCTGATGTGAAGCCATCTGGTCCTGGGCTTTTCTTTTTAGGGAAATTTTGTATAGTTGATGCTATTTCAGAACTTGATATAGGCCTGTTCAACATTTACACTTCATTCTGGCTAAATCTAGGATAGTGGCTATTGGTCTATTTCCTTCAAATTTTTGTATTTCTGAGAATAGAGTTTCTTGTAATATTCATTAAGGATTTTTTAAATTTCTGAGGAGTCTATTGCTATTTTGTCTTTGCCATTTCTCATTGATGAAATTAGAGATTTTACTCTTTTTTTCCTAGTTAGGTTAGCCAAAGGTTTGTCTATTTTAGTGACCTTTTCAAAAAACCACTTTTTGATTTATTGATCTGTTTTGTAATTCTTTTATTTTCACTTTCATTTAATTGTGCTCTAATTTTGGTTATTTCTTTTCATCTACTGGGTTTGGGATTGGAGTGTTCTTTCTTTTCCAGTTGCTTGGGATGTCCCATTAAGTTGTTAACTTCCTCTCTTTCTTTTCTGTTGAAGAAGGCTTGCAGTGCTATAAATTTCCCTCTTAGGTCTGCCTTTGCAGTATCCCAGAGGTTCTGGTAATTTGTGTCTTCATTATCATTTCGTTCCAAAAATTTGGTAAATTCCTTCTTAATTTCATCTATGACCCAGCTATTGTTGCATAACGTTATTTAGCTTTCATGTTTTTGTATGAGTATGAGGATTCCTCTTGTTACTGAGTTCAGCTTTTATTCCATGATGGTCTGAAGAGATACAAAGAATAATTTCTATTCTATTAAATATGCTGAAGTTAGACTTGAGACCTAAGATGTGATCAATTTTGAGGATGTTCCATTGGCTGATGAGAAGAATGTGTATTCAATTTTGTTAGGATGAAATGTTCTTAGATGTCTGTTAAATCCAATTGTTGAATGGTTAAGTTTAAGTCTAAAATTTTTTTGTTGAGTTTCTTATTGGAGGATCTATCCAACACTGCCAAAGGAGTGTTTAAATCTCTGACTGTTATGGTGCTGGAGGAGATCAAGTTGCTCATGTCTGTTAGAGTCTCTCTTATAAATTAGGGCACATTCTGGTTGGGTGCATAAATGTTAATAATTGAAATCTCATCATGTTGAGTGTTACCCTTAACAAATATGAAGTGACCATCCTTATCCTTCCTTACTTTTGTTGGTTTAAAGGCTATTGTATCTGCAAATAAAATTGCAATGCCTGCTTTTTTCTGCTTTCCGTTTACCTGAAATATAGATGACCATCCCTTCACCCTGAGTTTATATTTATCTTTGAAGGTAAGATGAGATTCTTGTATGCAGTAGATATCTGGCCTGAGTTTTTGTATCCAGTTAGCCAACCTGTGCCTCTTTAGAGGACAATTTAAACCATTCACATTAGTTGAGAATGTTGATAAGCCTGGTAGAATTTTGGGTATTGAGTTTTTCGAAAGTAAGTCCAGTGGACATGTTTAATCCTTTCACCACTGTGGAAGTTGGAATTGGATCAAAAGTTTCTTAGAGAGTTTACTTTGATGGTAAAGGATTCCACTGGTCATTATGGAGGTTGGGTCTGAGACTATTCTGAGAGCTGGTTTAGTTATGGCATATTTTTTCAATGTGTGAATGTCATTAAAGTATTTAATTTCTTTATCATAAATGAAACTCAGTTTAGCTAGATACAGGATTCTGGGTTGAAAATTATTTTGTTTTAGGAGATTAAAATTTGATGACCACCCTCTTCTAGCTTGAAAGATTTCAGCAGAGAGATCTGGAGTCATTCTAATATTCTTTTCCTTGTAGGTTATGGTTTTCTTACATCTTGCTGCTTTCAGAATTTTGTCCTTCATATTAACTTTGGCAAAGTTAATTATAATGTTTCTGGTAGATGTCTTATTTGGGTTGAGTTGTGCTGGTGTTCTGAAACTGTCTGCTATCTGAATTTCAGAATGTCTTGGCATGTCTGGAAAGTTCTCCTTGATTATCTCATAGAGCATCTAGGCCTTTTGTCACCTTCAGGAATTCCTATAAGGCTGAATATGAGTTTTCTTTGAATTATCCCAGAGCTCTCTGAGAGAATGATCCATTTTTGCTCTCCACTTCTCTTCCTCTTTGAGTGCTTCGGAGCATTCAAAAGCTTTGTCTTCAATGTCAGAAAATCCTTTCTTCTACTGTATTTCTCAGATTTTTGAGGGCTGCAAGTTCTGGTCTCAATGTATCAAAATATTTGGTGATTTTGTCTTTGAATTCATTGAATTCTTGAGACAACTTTTGAAATGCTCTTTGAATTTCTAATTCCAACTTAACTCTATTCTATTAATCTTATTTGCAATCCAAATTCTGAATTTGATTTCTGACATGTCAGCCATTTGTTTATGAATGGGGTCTTCTGGTGTGTCAGCTATGTTGTTGCTTGGGCGAGTTGATCTACTCTGATTATTCATGTTGCTGGCGTTTTTCTGCTGATTCTGTCCCATGATTATTTTACACTGTTTGGCTAAATGAGCAGATAAGGTGAAGCTGGATTGGGGGCTCCCGGAATAGGGATTAACCAGTCCTTTCCCCAGGAGCTGGGACAGGTGTCTGTACCTTTTCCCCTAGAGCTTTGCAAAGAACCTGTACAGTGCTATGGACTGAGACACAGGGGACCTGCTTTGTGTGGTGGGGCTAAGTGGCTCTGTCTTGTTTTCAGCTTGTCTCTGTCCAAACCTAATGAATCAGTAACTCTGGGTTGAAGTCTCAGCTGTGGAGAAATACCAGCAACTAAGTCACCCTGCCCCCCACCATGGGCAACAACTGGAAAAGGAAAATCAAACCTTTTCACAACCACACGCCCAGGGTACAACTTTGGATACTCCTTGGGTGATTGGCCCAGGTCAAAAGTTCCAAACCCATTGTCCCAGTCAGCACCCAAGCTCAAGTGGGAGAGTTCAAATGTTTTCCAGCAACTAGATAGCAGGGTTCTGTTGGCAGTTAGAGTATGACTCGCTCTGGTGCTCCATGGAGTCAGAAGGACCCACCTAGCAAATGAATTAGTCTGGGAAGGTTGACGCCTCATTCCCCACTTTGCACCTCTTTCACACCCAGTCACTGGTAACCCCATAGGGCTGTGACCCAGTTCCCTTCAATGAGCAGATGCTCTAGGGGTTTGTCACAGGGAGATCTATGCCTCCTTGGCCAGATTGCTGCATTCTGCTGTCAGTTGGCAGGGGGAGCTGAAGCCTGACAACTTTGGGTGCTTAAGAAAGCTGGTTCATTCAGTTCTAGCCCTGCCCCAGATTGATGTTTCTGCTACTTATATTCTCACAGAATTTGTGTTTCTGTCCCCGCTATGTTCCCTTGTGGGCCAGGCACTGTTTGAATTCACAGAAACTGACTCAGCCCTGCCCTGTGCCGATGCCATTGGGCCAATTCTCATAGAGCTGGCATCTCTGTTGCACTCCATGTTGGGGCAGGCATGGTTTGAGCTCACACTCAGCTCTCAGTTCCTGCCTCTCCCTGGGTTGGTGCTTGCCCACAGCTCTTAGTTTCTGCTTCGCCCTAGACTGGTGCTTTTGCCCTGCCTGCTTTTGTCTCAGCTATGTTCTCCTGGGGGCTGGGTGCTTCTTGGGCTCACTAAAGCAGCAGTTCTTACTCAGCCCCACCCTGGGAATGTTATCTCTGTGCACACATCTTCTAGTCTCCCACCCTGCTGAGCCCTGCCCAGACAGGTACTGTCTCAGGCATAACATTTACTTATGGGGTATTCATCCCACACATGTTCAGCTAGTGGATGCCACTGGAGTAGAGGCCTGGCTTTCTCTGGTTGCCAAAGTAGGTGGGGACTGTCTGCCCAAAATATCCCCAGGGGTGTGAGCACTATTATTCCCACTGTTGCTGCTGCTGCTGCTGCTCTGTGCCACCCCACTTCTCCCTCTTCTGTATGGCTCCCTCAGTCCACAGTCCTCTCTTTATACCCATGCCACACAATCAGCATAGACCTGCAACAGCCCATGCCTCGTTCATACCTCTTAAGAAAGTGCCCAGGAATCTGGACTCCATGGGGTCAGGCTTCCAGACCTTAGGGTGGGAGTGGAGGAGAGTGCTGAGAGTTCAGAATTGCAGGTAGAGAATATATACATTTTAATCCTGGAGGGAGAGTGCCATGGGACACTAGTGGGTCCTCTCTGGGGAAGGAGTTCCGGTTTATAGAGGGTCTCTCCTGTGGGATAAAATAGGAGAATATCTGTACTCTGCTCACTTGTTTGTATAAAGTATGCTGTAAGCTGTTCTTATGGGGGAGGGGACTCCTATCTGCTTGGTGATGAATTTTGTACCTATCATTTGTTTCCTTGGGGTCGCAGCTTGCCTCAGCAGAGTTGATGTGCGTTCTTCAACCTTGTCTCTTGGCTCAGCTCCAAACCATCAGCTTACTTGCTAGCTTCTGTCCTTTAACTCTCCTTCTGGATGGGAGCCTCTGTGGAAAGCTGGCTCCAGTCAACCTTCTTGCCTCTGCTCCCCTAATTCATTTAATTTTTGAGATATAGTCTCACTCTGCTGTCCAGGCTAGAATGCTATGGTGTTAGTCTTGCTATTGCAATCTCAAACTCCTGGGTTCAAGAGATCCTCCTGCCTCAGCCTCCTGAGTAGCTTGGGACTATAGGCACCTGGCATGACTTCTGGCTAATTTTTCTATATTAGTATAGACAGGGTCTCACTCTTGCTCAAGCTGGTCTTTAACTCCTGAGCTCAAGTGATCCTCTGGCCTTGGGTTCCCAGGGTACTAGGATTACAGGCATGAGCCACTATACCTGGTCCCCCAAATTACATTTTAAGTGCTGTGTTGGTTTCTTAGGGATGCCTTAGTTTATTGTAAGCCTAGTGGTTTTAAACAAAATAAATTATTCTTGTACAATTCTGAAGTTCACAAGTCTGAAGTCAAGGTGTTGGGAGGGCCATGCTCTTTCTGAAGTGTCTAGAGAAGGATATTTCCCATGACTCTTCCTAGCTTCTGGTAGCTTCTGGAAATCCTTGGTATTTCTTAGCTTATAACTGTGTCATTTCAATCTTTACCTTTATCTTCATCTGGGCTCCCTCTCTCTATGTCTCTCTCTGTGTCTCTGTCTAAATATCCCTCTCTTTTCTTTTATAAAAACATCGATCATTGGATTTAGAGCCTACTCTAATTCCAGGATGATTTCATCTGGAGATTCTTGATTAATTCTATTTGTAAAGATCCTGTTTCTGAATTGGATTTTATTCACAGATACAGGAAGTTATGATAGGAATGTAATGATGTATTTTTTTTTGGAAACAACTCAACCCACTACAAATGCCAAAACAACAACAACAACAAAATGTTTGAAATACAACTCAGAAAATACTATACTCACAAGGTCTTCTTGAAGAATCTAGCTTTGTTTAAATGACAAGACATTTAAGGAATCTAGCTTCGTTTAACTGAGAAACAACAGGGAAAGCTTTGGCAAGAAGAATGATGTTGAGTATTTAATCAATTTAATTGTAGACCTAAGACAGAATAAGAATGGTAACATGAATGAAAGGATAGTGTGTAAACGTTAGATAATCCTACAACGTAGTAAGAATACAACTAAAAATGGGAAGGTAGGGAAGAAAGAAAGGAAAAGTGAGTAACATTGACTACTCTGAAGACAGTAAGAATTTAAGGATGCCATTTTTTTTTCAAATACATGTATTTTATTATTCTCATTACATTATTTCTCCCCCCACCCCCAGTGGTAAGACAGAGTTTATTTACAGAAAAGAATACAGAAAACACTAAAGCTCCTGGTAGAGGGAGAGAATTCAAGTGGGGAGAGAGAAGCTCTCTCCATTTCTCTCCCGGTCTCCTCCTTTAGGCCTTTAGTCTCAGGGTATATATGGGTGTATGGGTTCCTTGGCCAGGAAATGAATGAATACAGTCCCTTCCACTGGGGCAAGGTGAATGAGTGTATCAATGAATGGACACAGTCCATCCGTGGAATTCAGGCCTAGGAAATTCACAAGAAACTGACCTAGGCATAGGAAATGGGGGTTCCACATTTAGTCCCAAGTGTAAAGTGAAGGAGACACCAATGACTTGTATTCTTATAAGAAGACCAGAGTGGGACACAGACCAACACAGATCACGGGATGACCATGTTGGGACACAGAGAGAAGGAAGCTATCTGCAAGCCAAAGAGAGAGGCCTCAGAGGAAACCAAACCTGCCAACACCTTAATACTAGACTTCTTCCTTCAGAACGGTGACCGGCTATCTGCTACCTCTTTCTGTTTTTCAAGATAGTCGAAAGACTATCAAGTTCCTGATGATTGTTTCAAACAGGATTTCCCTCTTCACCAGAAGCAAAATGCAGTCTGGACATTTTGGTGACTGCCCCTGGATCAAGTATAGCATTTTTTGATATTAAGAGTTTTGATCAGTAGAAACAATGGAAAAAATTCACATGAAATCCAAGAATGTTTTCCTCTTAATTTAGTAATTCCTTGTGAGAATGGGTTTCTTTTTTGATAATGCTTTGAAAAATGCTCTAACTCCTATATGATATCAGCTGATTTATGAAATTAAATGTGTCAAATGACTACTATGAATTTAGAAATGTGTTAAATAATGTTGAGTATTTGGAATTATGGTAATATTCACATTTAAGCATTATGTACTTTATAAGCTTGGGATAGAAATATAGAAACAAGTCTTTTGTTTTTTCAGTTAACCATCAAATATCCATGGACTTTTTATTTTCAAAACTTTCTTGAATCCCATTAATAATACTAGGTCTTATTGGAAGAATGATACCAAGTCTTTCTTGGAAATACCAAATAGAGCAAGAGCTGTGAAATCCCACCAGTTCACGGCCACTGCCTGCTGCTACCGAATGATTGCTATTGAACCTGTGGTACAAGGAACACTGATGGACTGTGCAGTGATGCCCTTGCTGTTATGCTTCCCCCATGGTTCCACAAACAAGAGTCCTAGTGCATTCACTCATTCTTCCTCCAAGAGTGGCAGGACTTACGGGTACATCCTGCACAGACACATGCTTCTCTAGCTCTAATCTGCCATAAAAACACCTGGATCCATATAGAGAACAGGTTGCCAGAAATTTCTCTCATAACAATTTCCCTTCTAGAATTTATGGCCTCCTTTAACACCAACTAGCTTTGGACTGGATCACACTTGTCCATCCAGCTAGTTTTCCTTAACTTCCTCATCTCAGGAAAAGGAGGTTGGGATCTAACACTCAACACTCTCAGATAATATTTGACCTCTGGTCATCCTTCTTCCTAAGGACTAACACTAATATCTAAGAGGCTAGGGACCAAAAGTGTTTCTATTATAGGATCACCCCAAGACAGTGAATGAGACTTCCTTGCCTAGCAACTGTTTAAGAAGAATCACTCAAGTAAATCCTCCCATGGTCAGAGAACTCTGTTGCAAGATGATTTGCGATTTCCACTTTTGCACATAGAAGCAATTAAATAGTGATGCATTATTTCAACTACTGCAAACATATATTTGGAAAGGACATATGAATAAATAACATTACATATAATATACATGATGTTTTAGGTATTCCTAGACATATCAGTTAGTTAGTATGCACACACTGTATAGTGCACTTGTGATACCCCCTAGTTAATAACCACTTAGGTCCCATGGGGTAAAAGACTTATTACAATGATAGACATTTGAGTTGTCACTCCAAAGGGAAACCTCAGTCTGTGTCTTCTGCATATTTAAGTAAAATAACAGGATGAGGAGAGTAAGTACAAAGAGAATGTGTGAAAATATAATGGGACTGATGAGACCAGCTATTAGTCAATGCTTGGAGCAAGAGCTTAATAGTAGTTTTATAGAAAGAAAAAGAAACATTCACTGGCCTTTGACAATCTCTACAATTTATTTTTTCATAATTTAGAAGACCTTCTAGCTTTAGAGAAGTGTAGAGTCTCTCAAAAGGAGAGGAAAGGATGGTAGAATACGAGGAAAAGCCTGGAGAGGTCACCGCAGTGAGTCAGCATTGTAGGGTGGCCATTCCTGTAGAATGTTGTGACCACAGAGTAGTATCTGCTCTCTGCCCCCGAAGAGTTTGATCTAGTCAAATGAATAACACAAACACACAGAGACGAGAATTAAGTGCTATTCTCAGTTCTTACCAAAAGTGCAATAGAGAATAGAGAAATGTGTAATGGCATTTTTCTACCCCGTAATTTGCTATTTCCCTCAGGTATTTCTTCCCCTTGTGAGATTTCCAGTATTTTACAGAATAAGATGACATTTTATCTGTAAGCATTTGGTAAATGCTCTTTGAGTCGAAGAGGCTGCAATTTAACAAATGGCTTCCTCACACAAACTATAAGTATGATACAGAGTGACTGACAGCTATGCCAACATTTGAAAAGCAGCTAAGAGCTTCAAAGGCTACAGGAGCCAAGGCCAGGACTGGAGTTTATCATCAGCCTTGGAAATTGTGGTTTACGTTGGCAATAGAAAATATCTGTCATCTTAATATGGTTCTTACAATGATTTTTAAACATGTCATTAAACAAACATACCAGAAGGATAGGCACCAAAGAAACCAGTTTTAGGATAACAACAATAGAATCAAAATACATTATCACCAGATAATAGCCTCCTACTGTTTGATAAAGGCTTCAGTTTCTAAAGCCAAAACAAACACAGAGGCACAGCCAAGATGTTTGTTTTAGAAGTGGAAGACACGGATCTTATGACACGATTCTATTACAATGGCTTTATTTCTGTTTTACAGTCAGAGCAGGTTCTACTTACAATGATGCTGTCTAATGTCAGAGGTGTTCTGCAGAAAGAAAGTTGCTTCTAGTGCAGCTTACACACGTATCACCTGTCTGCAGGTGTAGGGAGACTTGCTCCCTTCTCCTCAACTGACCATCCCTTCCTAGCTCCCCCTAAAATGGATCTACATTATAGTAAGACAAAAACAAGAGGACTCTGGGCCAATTTAAAGATGTGTGAGGGGTGTGAGAATGTTTGAAAGTGATATTTTTTACTACAGTGTTTTAAAAACCCATGTTCAAAGCTGAGATCCTAAACCTATCTCTTTAGCAGAGCTCAGGACCTGATTAGAGATGTCATTAAAGTGATTAAAAGCCATCTTCATTTTCACTGCTTTAGATATTTGTGCGTTTTTTCAGTATGGAAGAGGCCTGGCCTGTGCCCTTGGGGTGTTATTATCCTAACTGATATTAGCCTAAGTCTTTCCTCCTCTCTCACCCCATGCCTTACCCAATTTTAGGATGGAGATGCTGCTCTTCCCTTTCAATCAAGCTTCTGTGAGTTCTGGTTTCTGCCTAGCCAAGGTGACTTTTGATATCTTCCTGATTCTTAAGCCAATCTTAAGAATGGGAGAGTTGGCTTTTCACCTGTAGCTCAACGGCTAGGGCACCAGCCACTTAGACCGGAGCTGGCAGGTTTGAATCCAGCCTGGGCCTGCCAAATAACAATGACAACACCAAGCAAAAAGTAGCTGGGCGTTGTGGCGGGCGCCTGTAGTCCCAGCTACTTGGGAGGCTGAGGGAAGAGAATCACTTAAGCCCAATAGTTTGAGGTTGCTGTGAGCTCTGACACCACAGCACTTTACCAAGGGTGACATAGAGGACTACGCATTGCACAAGACAACAGTAAGATGAAGACGGATGAGGCAGAGACTCAGACACAAAGATCACCATCAAGATGGGGAGACAGACAAATAGTCAAATGAAAAACTATAATAAATGTTGCTACACCACTCTCCCGGAGAGCACAAAATTAAATTGAAGAAAAGTCCCTAAGATTGGCAATTACTTCTTAATGATGGTGATCTTTAAGAGAGCAATCTGAAGAGGAAAGATGAAAGCCAAATTACATTAAAGTTGTAATGATTGGGAGGTTCATGGACAAGACAATGAACTCTACTACTGAAAATTTTGCTTGAAAATTGATAAACACTGGAGAGGAGTTAATGGAATCTCAGGTGTCAAGGGAGTATTTGCTTATGGGCCTTAAAGACGGGAGAGTTGTGATCATATACATGAGCTGCAGTGAAAAAACTTGATGCCTTGACTCTCAGAGGATTTTTTTTTGTAAGTTTTTAAGTCAACTTTTGAAATGAAAATACTACTGAGAAGAGTAGGCTTTTCGTAAAATCTGTCAGTTGTCAGTTAACACCTTAGCAGGGCACAGGATGCCAGGGGTGCCAAGAGCAGGCAGGAACGCTGCTCCCAACAAGGTGGGAGAGCACCCAATATCCGCTTCTTCACAGTCGCGCCTGGGAGGCAGCCAAAGAATCCCAGCTGGTCCCAATTTGACAAACAATCCTCGTTCTCCTTTAATAGCCTGAAACATAGGAACGCAAACAGGGCTCAAATTAATGCTTTTGCACATTGTTCTTCCTTGCTGAGATTAGTTTTAAGCAAATGAGGATATAGGTTATAGAAGCAAAGGCGGAATTACAAAAATGTAAGTCTGATTATTGCAAAGAAATAGTCAAATACTATTGAAAGAATGCATATCTGTGAAAAGTTTAAAAGAATATAATAGATGTAACAAAACTGGAGGCCACCTTTCTCCTCCCTCCCTTCTACCTGCCCCTCCTCACTTATCAGGTTGGTGAGGACTTTCTCTGTTTGAGCTGTGCATTGGCATCCACGCCTGTGAATATAATACATTTATTTAAAGTAATCTTGCTGCCCGGCCCTCTTGCCAAGCACTCTTTTCTCTCCTCTAATATGTAGACATTGGCAGAAATCTGACTGGGAAAGTGCTCCCCTATCCTTAACAACAACAACAACAACAACAACAATAATAGTATCTAGCATTTGCAAAGTGTTCCCTATACATGTATTCCAGACGCGATACTATGCACATTATCATTTTTTAACTTTAGAAATAATAACTACTCAAATGTATTCTCATAAATAGCCCCAAACCACAAATAAAGCAAAGGTCCCCACAATCAATCATTCTTACCCCAAAACCCTGCTCAGACATGACCATTGTAGGCAGTTGGAATCCTGCTCAGACATGACCACTGTAGGCAGTTGAAATCCTGCTAGACATGTTTTTTAAAGTACATAAATATCAATATGTACATACTGAAACATTTTGTTTGCTTTTTTGTAACTATTAATCAAACTGTAGATATTGTCCGGTTTTTGTTTTGGTCATGAAGATCTTTCCATTTCAAATCATGTAAATCCAATTCACTCTTTCCAACATTTGCATAGAAGGCATGCTAATCCCTTCTGTGTTTTTATCACAGATTAGCTAGTCATTATTTCACTGGCAGTCATTGAGATATATTCCAATTTTACCCTGTAACAAAGAATGGTGTAATAAAAAAACTTGCCTGGGCCCTTTGGACATATTTGTCAGTATTTCCTTCAGTTAGTGAGAAGACCGGCTGTCGTTCAAAAAACGGAGAAGACATTTAACCTGGTATCCATTCTCTGCTTCTCCTTTGCAATAGCTCTGGTATCCCACTCAGCCTCTTGTGGTTGGGATCAGACGCCTACAGAAGTGGAGCTTGTGACTTAGATTAAGGCAATTAGCCCATCTAATACCACTGATGGGTTTAGAAGACAATATATGCCTTAAACTGTTCTAATCAAAATGGAGCTCAGGAATTTTTATGGGAATTTTAGATATTTATTCATTGCTGTCCATATACAAAAGCAATGTAGCCCTGGGAGATGGCAGGTGCCATCTGGATCAGTTTTCTAGGGCCCCCATAACAAAGGACCACAGGCAAGATGGCTTAAACCACAGAAATTTGTTTTTTCACAGTTCTGGAGATTGGAAACCAAGGTGTAGGCAGGATTAGTTTCTTTTAAGGGCTATGAGGCCAGAATGTGTTCCAGGCTTCTCTCCTTGTCTTCCAGACAGCTGTCTTCTTCCTGTGTCTTCACATTATATATCTGCATCCAAATTTCCCCTTTTATTAATTATCCTTATAAGGACTCCAGTCATATTGGATATGGGCCCACACTAAGTGTGTCATTTTAATCTAAGTGCCTCTTTAAAGTCACTGTCTCCAAATTTGGCTGTATTCTGAGGTCCTGGATGTTAGGACTTTGATATATGAATTTTGAAGGGAATGCAATTCAGCTCATAACACCATCTTAGGATCACAAGTGGAAGTAACCATGGATAACAGGAAGAACTGAGAATCAGTAAGAAATTATTCAGACAAGACCTACTTAATGACAATAAATTTTTTGCTAAATACATTTCAACTGAATTTTTTAGTTGAAAGAGTCAATAATTTGCTTGAATTGCATAAACAAGCCTAATTGGGATATTGTTTCTTGTGACCAAGGAATCCAGGGACTGAATATATTTAAAATGTGATATATAGCCTTTTAGTTAGCCTCCTAAAGAGAAGTTTAAGCATACTTTTGCATCCATAGTGTTTTAAAAGTGCTCTAATCTTTATTCTGTTATCAACAAGAATGCTTGTCTAAAAATTATTATTTTCATGAGTGAAAACCAGAATCTCTTCATTATTTTAGCGGTTTTCTTTTTTTCCCTGATTAGCAGGAGGTTGAGGATCTTTCTTTTTCATTTATTGGCCATTTTAATTCTTCTGTGACTGAACAATTTATATCTTTTGCCAACAATGGTATATGGCTAGTTAGTATTTTTTTAATCAACTTGTGGAGTTCTACAGAGAAAAGAAACATAAACAAATATTTTCTCTCATCTTGTCACTATTTTGAAACACTATTTACAATGTTTCTAATTTGAATTATTACCTGGATAAAATTTTCAATCTTTTTATTTGCAATGTCTAGGCTTTGTGTCATCCTTAGAAAGGGTATTCTCATGCCAAGCTTATAAAAACGGCGTCCTATCATTTCATATATCTAACATCTTTATGTTTAGTTTTTCCTTATATTTCAATCTTCAGTATATTTACAATCTATTGTTCTGAACATTGTGATATTGAAAATGTAATTTATATTAATGGATAGCCAATTTTCCCTAAATCTTTTAATAAATAATTTGTGTCTCTAGTGATTTGAATTATCTCCTTTATTTTATATCAAATTATCATATTTATAGGTTTTGTGTCTGAAAAATCAATTTTTTTCCATTGATCTGTTTTGCTTATTTCTGTACCAAAATCACACTGTTTCAATTAGGACAGTTGTATCATCCAGTGAAATAGTACTAAAACTATAATAAAATAATGTAAACTGTATAATATAATGTTTCAAAGACAAATCTTATCTTCCTATTATTTTTAAACTTTTTCTTGACTACTCTCGTTAATTTACTTAGAAATCAGCTGTTCTGGTTTCTTAAAAATCCCAGCTTCTGCCCAGAGACATAGAGGTTAAAGGAAATGACTCTCTTTACTGCAAATTTATGTTTTTTTTTTTTTTTTAACCCATTAGAGAGCTAAGACCCAGGAAGATAGATATGCAAGCACTCACTCACCCAGAGTCGTCCAGTCGTCCAGGGAGAAAAGAGAAGCTAGACCAACTCACGAGTTGGTAAAGGCTGAGTGTGGACTCTTAGGACATCCTGAAATCTGTGGGGGTCATAGAAATTGGCCATGTCTTTTCACAGACTACTCCTTTATAAACCCCACATGGTGCACTGACAGAAGCATTTGGAAAGAGCCACAGAAGTGTGTATTGTGGGGAAAACAGCTGTGCCACAGAGGCCAGAAACATGCCAGACCATTTCCCCAGCGCCCCTATGGAACACAAGCCTTAATCAAAAATCATAAGAGAAAACCCGCACAGCATTGAGTTAGGCAGTTTCTGGAACTAGCAAAAATAATACCCACAAAAGAAAGATAAATGATAAGTTTGAACTTTTAAAAAATGATAAGCTATTTCTACATGAAAGATCCTGTTAGGTGAAAAGATAAGCCACAGGCTAAGAGTATATGCATATTGCATTTTTGAGAAAAGACTTATATCCAGAATATATAAAAACGCTCAAAACTCAATAATAAGAATGCGAACAATCTAATAAAAATTGGCAGAATATATGAACAAACACTTCGGTAAATCTGATTGCTAGATAGCAGTTAAGATGCATTATTAATAATTAAGGAAGTGTAAATTAATATTACAAGTTGATATCACTACCCACCTACTAGAATGCCATAAAAAAGAAAAACACTGGCAGTATCAGGCACTGACAAGAAAGTGAAGCAAACACTTCACACCACACACTTCACTTCACACCAGGTTGCTGGTGGGAATTCCCAACACCACAGTCACTTTAGAAACAGAGTGTGGCATTTTCCTATGAAATGAAATACACACCTATCCCACACAAAATAGGCAGCACACAATTATTTACAGGAACTTTATTCATACACACCAAAAATTGGAAGGGAAAAAACAGGTCTTTTTAAATGACTGGATAAAAGACTGTGGAATAATGGCGAAAAAACATCTAACAACAACAAATAATAAGCCTTGGATTCACACAACCACGTGCATGACACCCCAGAAAAGGCAAAAGTAAGAGAGACAGTGATTGCCAGCTTGGGAGGTTTTATAAAGGGATTGCCTACACAAGGGAGTTTGGGAGTAAATGTGGTGGTGAGGTGCGTACCTCTGACATTTATCAATAATCCAACACAGAGAAACTGCAAACAGACAGATGAGGAACAGTTGCAAAGTAACCAGCAAAAGTGTTAAGGACAGTGAAGAATGAGGGTTAATCACAGATTGGAAAAGATGTAAGAGGATAAGCCAGTGCAGTGTGGATTCCGGATTGAACGCTAGAAGAAAAAACCATTGAAACCTAAGAAGTTTTCTACTTAATGATATTTACCAATGTTAATTTTGTAGCTTTGGTAGATGTTCTGAGATTATACAAGATGTTAAGTTAAGGGGTGATTGAATGAAAGGTTTATGGAAATTTTGTACTATTTTTGTAAACTTTCTGTAACTTAAAATGAACTCAACAAAAAAGTTATATTAAGAAAATTACTGCCAGAAAGATGTTCATTGAAGCTAAATTAAAATTACAAATTAATTTGAAGATTGATATTCTCGTAATTTAACCTTACATCTGGATATCATATTTCGTTCCATTTATTCACAGTTTTCTGTTTGTTCTATCTTTTAATCATGTTTTACCAATGCCTTTACTACACAATTTTTACCATCTTAAGTTCCTGTTTGTGTATTTATAGTTTTCTTACTATTATCAAACTTATACCTTTCTCTGGATTTCTAATTGGTAATTGCTCATTTATAGACAAGCCTTGATTTTTTGCAAATGGAACTAATATATGAAAATTTTATTGAACTCTCTATTATAGTCAATATTTTTCAATTATTTTCTCAGAATTTTCTAAGTAATCAAAAAACTTGCAAAGATTTACAAGTTTTTTTCCTTTCTAGACGAGATTGGGTGCATTCAGGGTGGTACGGCCATAGACTTTTTTCCTTCCTAATAGTTATGTCCCATAAACTTATAATATTGCTTAGTTTCTACAGAATAAATTAGAACAATAGAAGTGATAGATATTACTGTCTTATCCCTGACTTCAAAGTAGAGTGACTTACTATAATTAGGGAGTTTTCATCATTTGTGTTTCTCTTTCATATTCATGAACCATAGAACTCTTCTTCAAGTAATATCATTTTTACTATTTTAAAATATATTTAGTACACTTCCAATTGCTATCAAAATCATTCAACATTTAATTTACATCCCAAACAAAATATAATTTTAATTATGCTTTAATTTTTTAAATTTTTACCAATTATACTCTTATTATTTGACAAATAATTGGGAATTTTTGTATCTAATTTTATTGTAGTATATCTCTAGTAATTCCTTTAAAACTGTTTGGTTTGTGATATTTTCTCTACATCATTTTATGGTGGAGCATTTTTCCTTGGCCTCTGTTCTTAAATGGTAGTTTAATTTAATACAAAAGAAATCTGTGCTGTAAATTATGTTTCCCTGGTACTTTGAAAAAATTTTTTTTCTCCTAATATCTGTGCGGCAAATGAGAAATCTGATGCCAGTGTGAGGATTATCCTTTACAGTAAGCCAGAATTTTCTTCTCTTGAAGGTTACGATTTTTTACCATTGACATTCTGAAATTTCACAGGGAAAATCTAGCTTTTTCCTTTTTTTTGTTTCTTGACATCCCCAAATCCCTTCAAATCTTAAGGGAGTCTGTCTTCAGCTTTATTTTGTTCTACATTTCATGTATCTCTTTCCCTTTGTCTCTTGTAAAATTCTTTTCATGTAATGGTAAAATAATATTTTCTATGCTTTCTAATGTTTCTTTTGTATCTCGTCTATTTGGACTTTGTGTTACATTCTAGAACTCCTTTGTTCCATTTTCATTCTATGAATTCATACTTTGGCTATGTCCTTTGTGATATTCAATTATCTATTATATCTAGCCTTAAATCAGTGATTGTGTTTTTAAAATTGTTTCATCAATTCTGAGAACTTGCTTATCAAAGATATTTGTTGTTGTGTTTTAGTAGAATTGATACATTTGCTCATGTTTCCAAAACTTTGTTTGAGGGTAAGAATTACATTCATTGGATTAATAAATTGTGGTACATGTATACCATGGAATACTATGCAGCCTTAAAGAAAGATGGAGACTTTACCTCTTTTGTATTTACATGGATAGAGCTGGAACATATTCTTCTTAGCAAAGTATCTCAAGAACAGAAGAAAAAGTATCCAATGCACTCAGCCGTACTATGAAACCAATTTATAAACACCCACACTTCTATATGAAAACTATAATCCAACTACAGTCCAAGATGA
>CAUYRH010068932.1:0-12489 GCA_963574655.1 Perodicticus potto
GATTAAGAAAATGCTATGAAGGCTATCTCTCACAGTACGATCAAAATGTTTCTGATTGTATATGAAGCACATTCTGCCCTATGATTGCACCAATGTACACAATTATGATTTAATAAAATTATTAAAAAAAAAAAAAAAAAAGGAGAGCATTCTACCCAGCTCATTCTATGAAAGCAGTATCACCTTGATGCCAAATCAGGAAAGGACACACACACAAAAGAAAGAAAACTACAAACTAATATTCCTTATACAAATTTTTAAAATCCTCAGTAAAATACTAGCAAACCAAACTCAATGGCACAGCAAAATATAATCCACCAGGACAAAGTGGGCTTCATCCCAGGAATACCAGAATGGTTCAACATACATAAAGCAATACATGTGTGATTTACCACATAAACAGAAGCAAAAACAAAGATCATATGATCATCTCAACTAATGCAGAAACAGCTTTCAACAAAATCCAGCACCCTTTAATGACAAAAAAACCTCAATAAACTAGGCATAGAAGAAACATATCTCAAAATTATAAAAGTCTTATATGACAAGCCCACATTAAATGTCATAATGAATGGAGTAATGCTGAAAACATTTCCCCTAAAAATTGAAACAAAACAAGAGTGCCCACTGTCACCACTATGATTCAACATGGTCCTAGAGGTCTTAGCCAAAGAAATCAGGCAAGAGAAAGAATAATGGGTATCCAAATTAGGATAGAAGATGTCAAACTACTGCTCTTCACTAATGGCAGGATCTTGTATCCAGAAAACCCCAAAAACTCCACCAAAGACTCCAAGAGTAGATAAATAAATTTAGGAAAATCTCAAGATAAAAAATCATTACAACGAAAATCAGTAGCATTTTTATATACCAATAATGTTCAAGCTGAGAGTCAAATCAAAGACTCAATACCATTCATAATAGCTACAAAGAAAATAAAATACCTAAAAGAAAATAAAATACTTAACCAAAAAGATGAAACATCTCTAAAAGGAAAACTAAGAAGCACTGAGGAAAGAAATCACAGAGGACACGGATGAATGGAAAAAACATATCATTCTCACAGACTGGTAGATTCAACATCATTAAAATGTTCATACTGCCCAAGGTAATTTATAGGTTCAATACAATTCTCAGCAAAATACCAATGCCATATTTTTTAGATCTAGACAAAATAATTCTACATGTTATTGGGACCAGAAAAGACCCCAAATAGCAAAGTAATCTTAAGCAAAAAGAACAAATCTAGAAGCAACACATTACCAGATTTCAAAATATAGTACAAGACTATAGTAATCAAAACAGCATGGTATTCATAAAAATGCAGACATAGACTAATGGAACAAAATAGAGATATAAAAGCACCTACTTATAGCCACCTGATCTTTGACAAAATCAACAACATACACTAGAGAAAAGAAATCCTATTGGATAAATAATTCTGAGAAAATTGGATATCCACATACAAAAGATCTCCATCTCTAAATAGTCACAAAAATTAATTGAAGATGGATTAAAGACTTAAATGTAAGGTATGAAACCATAAGAATTCTAGAGGAAGATGTATGGAAAAGTCTTCTAGATATCTCTCTAGGCAAAGAATTTATGAAAAGACCCCAGGGAAATCACAGCAGTGGCAAAAATAAATATGTGAGGTTTAATTACACTGAAAAGCTTCTGCACAGCTAAGGAAATAATCAACAGAGAAAACAGACAACCTATACAATAAAAGAAAATATTCTCAACCTGCATGAGTACATCCTATAAAGGGCTAATAACTAGAATCTACAAAGAACTCAAGTAAATTAGCAAGGAAAAAGCAAACCTTATTAAAAATTAGGGGAAAGACATGGATAGAAACTTCTCAAAAGAAGAAAGACAAATAGCCAGTAAACACATGAAAAAATGCTCAATGTCACTAGACATCAGAAAAATTCAACTTAAAACCACAGTGAGATAATGCCTTGCCCCAGTTAGAATGGCTTTTATTAAAAAGTCCAAAAACACTAGATCCTATATGGATGCAGAGAAAACAGAATACTGTTAGTCCAACTACAAATTAGTATACAATTTCATAGCAAACTCTATGAAAAACCATACAGAGATTTCTCAAAGAACTAAAAGTAGACCTACCATTTGATCCAACAGTTCTTCTACTGGGTAACTACTCAAAGGAAAAGAAATCTTTTTATCAAAAAGACACCTGCACTTAAATGTTGATTTCAGCACAATTCACAATTGCAAAGATGATGAATTGCCCAACAATTCATGAGTGGATTACTAAAATGTGGCATATATATAATATATCATGGAGTACTACTTAGACATAAAAAAGATGAATTAATGCCTTTTTCAACAATTTGGATGGAACTGGAGACCATTACCCTAAGTGAAGTATCTCAAAAATGGAAAATCTAACATCAATTTAACCAACTATTAAATTGAAATCAACCAATAAGCACACAAGTGCACAGAGGGAAGTAAAACTTGGTAGAAATCAAACAGGATGGAAAAAGGAGCAGGGAAGGGACAAAAACCTACCTAATGGTTATAATGAACACGAGTTGCGTGACATTACACCTGTAGCCAGGACTCAAGTATTACAAAAGAAATCCATGTAACCAAAACATCTATGCTGTCTTAATATTTTGAAATTTAAAAAAGAAAATCTCTACTAGACTTTGAGTTAGTTCAGTGAGTTATTTATAAAGCACTTCAGAATGTTCTCTTCACTCTAGACTTGTCATCTAATTGTCACTCAAATAGTTCCTTTGCTTAAGCAACTCTCCAAAATTTAGAAATCTATCCCTTTTGTTCTTCTCTAATCAAATTTTATCAATCACTCAAGGCCCAACTCCAGTATTTTCTATTATTTGATCACATATTAGTCAATCAAAATGTTTGTCTATTTTCTATGAACAAATATAAAGGCCACTTTTTAAAAAGAATATTTGAGATTGGAAGCCTATTGGGAATAGGTAATCCTGGCTAAATGATTAAAATTATATAACTATCTTATATGCATACGAAGGAAGTATGAGAACCTGTAACAAAATGGCAACCAAATCAATAAGACAACTTTTTAAATTCTGACAAACTGTGTTGCATGACTATCAGAATCAAGCCCCTGGGAATATTACATGGAATACACTTTCATTCAGGCATATATTCTTATAAATACATTTTATCTGAATTAAAGACCTACTCCATTTACTCCATTCTTTTGGGAGGAGAAACTGTCTCAAGACACACTGAGACTTCCACTTTGGGCAAAATGGAGTAGTTATACTTTCTTGTTCCTCCTATAAAGCTCAACCAAAAACCCAGGATATTATATATAAAATATCATTAGAAGAAAGGTGGAGAAAAGAAAGCAGACTGCTTAAATACTTCAGAATGTGAGGAAAACCCAGTGGTGAGTTACCTGGGTTTTCTTTTTGTCTCATATATCCCAAACTTGGAGATGAAAAAGCTGTTAACCCAGAAATGAAAACTAAAAGAACTCCAACAAAAGTCTATTCCCTCTAAGCCAAAGGAGCAAGTAAAAGAAAGCCTAAGAAGACAAAAACTTTATACAATAGCCATACTATTTCAGCCAAATACCACAGAAAAAAAAATGTGGCCTCACCCTGCCCAGGCTATAAAAATCCAAGCAAAGAGCCCAGATTTCCACCCTCATGAGGTTATGTGAGGCACTCAACCCTCTTGTTGAGATGGTAGCAGAGAAAGCCAAGTATGGAGCTAGTATTTAAATCTCTGACAGCTAGAAACAAGTCCCCTCAGCTGGAACTCCAAGATAAGCCAGTAATAACAAGGAGCTTCTCTAGCTTGGAGTCAATAAAAACCAAGTGGGACACTGAAATTCTGCCTCAACCTGGCAGTAATCACCCACCAATTACGCCATTGTGGTAACAGAGAATACCAATTAAAAGTAAAGGTATAAGTAAGATGTAGTCTCATGACATAATACAAACTATTCATAATTCAGTAAAAAATTACTCATCATATTAAGAACCAAGAAAATCTGAAGCAGAATTTTTAAAAGATAATAAATCTATGCCAAAACTGAAATGACAGAGATGTTAGAATTTTCTAGCAAAGATATTAAAGCATCCATGATAAAAGTGCTTCAATAATAAATTATGAACATGCTTGAACAAATGAAAAAAGAAAAAATATCAGCAAATAAATATAAAGTCTCCACAAAGCAATAAAAGATAAAAAGAAGAATCAAATGGAAATTTTAGAACTTAAAAATACAAAACCAACATAAAAACTCAATAGATTTGCTCGATAATAGAACGGGAGGGACAGAGATAAGAATAAGTGAACTAAAAGATATAAAAATGGAAATTATCTAATCTGAACAACAGAGGGAAAATAGAATTTCTTAAAAAGTCAACAGAGCCTTAGGGACTTTTGAGAATATAACAAAAAAAAATCTAACATTTATGTCAGTGGAGTCTAATGACTAAAAGTTTCTCTAATTTGGCAACAGACACACACCTATGGATTCAGGAAGATTACAAAGCCCAAATGGAATAAACCCAAAGAAATCAATACCCAAACATATCAAAATTAAACTTCTAGGTATTTAAGACAAAGATAAACCTTTTTTGTTGTTGTTGTTAAAAGGGTAAATTTTATTTTTTTATTTCATGTTTATTTGAGCATACAAAAATATAGGTTACAATGTCTGTGTTTATTACATAGGGTCCCTCTTATAATTGTGTCCCACCCCCAAGAGGTGTGCCATACATCCTAACCTCATGCCCATTAAGTGAGAACACACTCATCTCCCTCTCTCTTCTCCTTTCCCTCCTCTCTAATTCCCCTTACCCCCAACTTGAATTGAGTTTTTCTCTTATGTGAGCATGTATTAGATCATCCACTGGCTTCAAATTAGTATTAAATACATTGGATACTTGGTTTCCTATTCTTGTGTTACTTTACTAAGAAGAATGTGTTTCAACTCCATGCAGGTTAATACAAAGATGTAAAGTCTCTATCTTTTTTAATGGCTGAATAGTATTCCATGGTATACATATACAACAGCTTATTAATCCATTCCTGGGTTAGTTGGCATTTAGGCTTTTTCCACATTTTGGTGATTGTAAATTGAGCTGCAGTAAACAGTCTAGTGTAAGTGTCCTTATGGTAAACTGACTTTTTTTTCTTTTGGGTAGATGCCCAGTAATGAGATTGCAGGATCAAATAGGAGGTCTAGTTTGAGTTCTTTAATAACATATTACTTACATCTCAATACAGATATAATTTTTAAAAGGTGGGTTGGGCTGAGATAGCATGTGCCTTCTTCAGTTGGGCTGTACCCATTGGTTATGCTGCCACTCGGGAGCCCAGATGACTTCTGTCCTGTGGTCTCTGTTGATTTGACTTTTTAGACTCAGGTAATGTTCATCAGCATTTTTCCTTTTTTTCTAACTTTTTTTCCTTCTGAAAATCACTTTTATTGTCCATCTTGGAGCACATCTCCTATAGTATTGTTTTAACCGTCATTATCAAGTTTCTGACAAAGAAATGTATTTCCTTGTAACAGTTTTTCTGTAATTTTACTACTTCTTGAACCAAACTTTCTTACAAATACCACCTGGAACCTGGGTTTAAAAAAAATACTGCACACCATACCAGCAGAAAAATAACAGGAAATAGTTTATGACCCCCAAATCATCTATCCATTCTCCCCTAAACATTCCTGTAGCACCACCGTGCAGGAGATGCTGCAAGGTTAGAAATTAAACTGTAATCACTGGCATTTTTAAATAGCTTGCTGATGGACAGGCTTGTGAGAAAACCAACATTACATTGAAACTCTTAGGGATACTTTAAATTGGTGAATTAGATGGTTGCTTGATTAGATTTGGGTTATGTAAACAGTGGACTGTTTAGATTTAGGTTTGGCTGCTGGAGTCCAGGCAGCTGTTTGTACTTAAATCCAGTAAGAAGAAGTCTTATTAATCAAAGAACTGACTGAATTTCTTTCTTTCTTTCACACTCCCCTCCAGCCCCCAGCCTGCTTCTTTTTCTGTACCTGTGTTGTTTTTCCTGGTGTCCAAACCCTTTGGGCTCAGGACTGTTGGGAGGCAAAAACAGAGCATTGTGAATGTTCCTCTGAGGACAGGGAACTTATTTTTTTGATTACATAGTGATGTGCTCCACAGATTTCCCTCACCGTGAGATAACCACTTCATTTATCCAAGTTTTACAAAGCCTTTATTATTTCGGTTGGTTCATATTTTTGAAGCGAAGTCATCAGTTTGATGCATTTGTTGTAAAATGTGGTTTAACAGCTTGTTAGCACATTTATTTTTTTTTATTGCAATCCAAAAATATTTCATGCTTGAACAGCAGTGGATTTAAGAGCCGAGGAAAAGCCCCGTGAGCTGTGAGCATTCAGTCCAGAACAATGCACAGGAACATCGTGCAACCAAGTGAGGGGCTGCAACCAGCCTTGCTGTGGAGCCTCCTTCATTGATTTTAAGTCCCCCTTTTTAAGCTGTGTCTCATAAATAACCACTGTTGCATTATGCCTATTGTCTGGGAAGCACTGGAGCATTTGAGCAGTCTGAGTTCATGTGGTTTTTCTACCTCCGGAGATGATTCTATATTTTGCCCGCCGAGCAAAAGGAAGACTTGGATTGTTGATTTCTGTCTTCCACATGTGGATTTGTAAAGTTGTCTCGGAATTAACAGGTTGGAACTGAGAGTTATTGTGGAGTTTGGTGAGTGTTGTGAGCCTTGGGAAAGTAAAAGTGGGGAAGTGACAAAGCTCTTTCCATATCTTCATCACAAATACTAAGTAGGTCATTTTCCTGGGAGGCCCCAAAAGTGAACATTCTGTGTATGACCAAAGATAACCTTCCATACATGTTTTGCAACCCTAGGGATGAAATAGAGGCAAATGGTCTTCTTTGTCAAAATCCAGGTCTTCCTCTGTACCAGGCTAGGTATTTTTTTTTTTTTTTTGGTTTAAAAGATCTGTATCCCTTGGGGAGCAACCTCATTAACTGAAATTGGTGAAAATGGTCTCGTTGATTATCACTTATCAGCCCTGCCCTTTGCATTTCTCTGTTGTCAGTGCATAAAACAGACCACAGTGACTTTTCACTATTCAGGTCAGAACTGATGTATTATTCCCTTTATATATTCCAGCCATTACAGTTTAGGGAAAAATATTGAGCAGAGATGGCAAGTTTCTGTTTATAGAATACCTTAAGTCTTAAGTTATAACGACTGCTGACATAATGCTTATAGCCTAGATTTCTTATCTACCTTGCTGTGTATCTGTCTACCTACCTATGTATGAGAGAGAGAGAGAGAGAGAGAGAGAGAGAGAGAGAGAGAGAGAGAGAGAGAGAGAAAGATTGAAGCACTTGCATAAGGCAAAGAGAAGAGGCCACGTGTAAGATGTTACGAACTACTCTGCTGGTGATTGCTTAGCAATGGATGAGATCCATATTTCCAATCTGCCCACACCTCCAATGTCTCTTTGAGGTTGAGAATAAAAAATGAAACCCTTGTGTGAAACTAATATTACTTCTTAAAGAAAGGAAAGATAACCACTTTTAATAGCAATGGTGCTAATTTGGAGGATGACAAAAGCTAGTCTTGGAAAGGTCCCTTTCTATACAAAGAAACTGGGATGAAGAAACTTGTTTCTATCATTTGCTTCTTGAGAACAGGAGGGTTTGAATATTCATGTATGAGTTTTTGTTTGAACACCTGTTTTCAATTCTTTTGAAGTAGAATTGCTGAGTCATAAGATGATTCTATGTTTAAATTGTTGAGAAAGCAACAAATTGTTTTTGCAGTACGTATACCCTCTTACGTGACCTCCAGGGTTTTGATTTTCTCCACATCCTCATCAACACTTATTTTCTTTTAGTTTATTGCAGCCACCTTAGTGAGTGTAAGGTTGTATCTTATTGTGGTTTGATTTGCATTTCCCTAATGACTAGTGATGTGTTTTCTTTTCATGTATATATTTGCCATTTGTATATATTCCTTGGAGAAAGGTCATTCAAGTCCTTTGTTCATTTTTAAATTGGTTTTTTGTTTTGTGGTAGTGTTGAATTGTAAGACTTCTTTATATTTTTTGGGTACTAGATCTTTTTTCAGATATACGATTTGAAAATGTTTTTTCCCATTCTGTGGGTTGTCTTTTCACTTTCTTGATAATATTATTTAATATACAAAAGTTTTTAAACTGATGAAGTCTAATTTATTTCTTCTTTTGTTGCCCTGTGCCTTTGAGGTCATCTCTAGGAAACCATTGCCAGAGCCAAAGTTTTGAACCTTTACACTTTCTTCTCAGAGTTTTATAGTTTTAGCTCTTATATTTAAGATTAAATTCCACCTCAAGTTAATTTTTATATATAATGTGACAGAGGGATCTGACTTCACTCTTTGCATGTTTTTATCCAGTTACCCCTGCACTATATTTTGAAGAGACTATTCTTTCCCATTGAATGACCTTGGAATTCTTGTCAAAAATCATTTGACCATAAATATGTGAGTTTACATTGGAGCTCTCATTTCTATTTCACTGATCTATATGCCTATTATCTTGCCAGCACCTAGAAATTTAGTTTTGGCTTTTTCTTTATCTTAAGTTATTTAGAAATTATTATTAAAATTTTAAATTGAAGGGTTTTCTGAGAAACATCTTTGTGTTGAACTAAATTTTTCTTTCAGTGGGCTTGAGAATGTGTTGCACATATAGTCATTTTACTTTTCTGGAAGGTAGTAATCTCACATGTTGCTTCTCCTCACCTGCCCTGGCCTCAGTGGAAAAAAGTCTTATTTATTTATTTATTTATTTATTTATTTATTTATTTATTTATTTAAACAGAGCCTTATTATATCGCCCTCAGTAGAGTGCGGTGGTATCATAGCTCACAACAACCTCAAACTTGTGGGCTCAAGTGATTCTCTTGACTCAGCCTCCCGAGTACAGATGCCCGCAACAACACCCAGCTATTTTTTTATTTTAGCAGGCCAGGGCTGGGTTTGAACCCACCAGCCCTGGTGCATGTGGCCAGCACCCTAACCACTGAGCTATGGGTGCCAAGCCAGAACAAAGTCTTTTTAAAGCAGCAGATTCAAATCTTTCATTCAGGGAAGTTTTCTTCTATTATATCTTTATTTGTTTCTTTGTTTATTTTTTTTCTTATTCTCTTCTTTAGAGAATTCAATTACATATGTGCACTATACCTTCTGTCTGTCTTCCTCTTCTGCTATTTTAAAGACTTTGTTCTTTTTATCTTCATTTTGTGTAATTTCATAAAGCTTGTCCTGTAGTCCATGGGTACTTAAAAATTATGTTGTATTTGGTACTTTTTCTTGCTTTAAGTATGGATTGTAATTTTTATATAAAATATTTGTAATGGCTGTTTTGAAGTCTTATTAATCCATTATTAATGCATTCATCTGGTCCCTTTCATGAACAGTTTCTTTGTCCTGTTTTTTTTTCTCAGTATCTGGGTCACACTTTCCTATTTCCTTGCATGTCTTATATATATATATTTTTTTTGGTTCAAAACTGAATGTTTTAGATAATATATTTCAGCAACTCTGGATATTGATTTCCTTTCCTGCGCACACTGTTGTAATTGTTGTTGTTTGCTTATTTATTAGTTTAATGATGTTGTTATCATTGTTATTATTGCTGTTGTTTGCATGTTTATTTGTTTAATGACTTGGCTGAAATATTGTCTTTAAGCCTATTTCACCCTCCTCCAGTGTGAAGCCTTTGGTATAGCTCTGCAGAGGGCACAGACTTGGGCATGGCACAAGGTTTCGCCAGGCCTGATCTTTCCCTGATCTCTCTGTTAAGTTATCTGCTTTTATAGCTATCATAACCAGATGTTAGGCATCTCGAATAGCCAGCAGATTGCTCTAGAGTTTTCAACCATTCCCTGGGACATAAATTACAGCTTCATCCTGTTAAATTTGAACCCTTTTTTAGGGTTGGTTTTCAAGCCAATCTTTGAGGTTTTCTCTTACAGCACTTCTCAACCTGTGGGTGGTGACCCACAGGAACTGGAGCATATTGCAAGTACAAGTTGGATCTATTAGGTACAGAACACAAATGTCTTAATGCTGTAATTAGGTAAATGAGGTGAAAGCTATGTTGATTAGTAGCATGTAGGCACTCCAATTTGTACAAATAATCAACACAATGAATCCCATAATGGCATAAATGTATGTATGATCTATGTACAAATGACTTAATAAAAAAAAAATCAAAAAAAATAAAAAATAAAGGGTCACCACATTAGGAAGGTTGTGAACTACTGTCTTAGCATAAGAGGGCATTTCTTTAATGTTTCTTTCCTCAGGTTTAGCTCATTGCTCTAATGGAGCTACCAGACTCCTCTTACTTGTTTACTGCAAAAATTGCCACTGTTTTTGTGAGCACCCTGAGGCTTGACCTTCCTCATAATGTATTTTGGATAAAGTCAGTTTCTGTGCTGAGAGGTTAGGAACTCTCTGTTCTTAGGGGCTTTTTCTCCCTCTAGGCAAAATCTCTCAGAGCCTTGCTCAAGTGCAGGTAGGGAGACAGTGCTTTTTTTCTTCTCTTGGAGTAAACTTCTAATTTATCAGTAACACAAAGGCCTTGATCATTTTAGATTGCTCCTCCCAGTGTGAAACCTCTGTGTTTTGAGTGAACTTGGAGGAAGGGGATCAACACCTTATAGTCTCAGCCTGGTTCACCCACGGCAAAGCCCTTACCCTGTGACTGGGCCTTGGGTGGAAACGGGCACTGCCTGACCTCTTGGCTGCACTAACATGATATTTAGCCTATGCAACATGAAATTAGGAGGGGATGCAAAATACTGGTGGTCTGCCTGGATAGGGAAGATAGAGTATGATTCAGTGGGAACTGGAGTGAAGTATCAGTGAAGCATGCTGAACAGGGTGGGAGGTGTGGGGAGCATGCCATGACTCAAGTGCTACCAATTTTCAATGTTCTTACCAAGATTTAGTAGATTTTAAAAATGTGTTTCTTCATTTTCTGTATACCCTCAGGACAATTTTCAAATATTTTACATTGGCCCAATTGAGCTGAAGACTGAGAGCCCAGCCAAGAGAGAGAGAGAAGTGATAGCTGCAAGTCAACTCTGAGGCAATCTGTGACGCCCAGAAACCAAGCTTCAGACAGAAAAACTGAACTAAAGCTTTCCGCCATTCTGAACTTCCAGGACACCCTTCCCCCCTTACCTGATGCCAGAAGCCTTACCTCTGCTGAAACTGAGGGAGGAGGACCTGAGCAGCACCCACTCTCACTATCTGCTGGATCAGACAGCCTGCCAGGTAAGAGACTAGGGGCCCCACTGAGCCCCAGCCAGCCTCCAGGCCAGGGATGCTGCTGGGACCCCCACGCGGCTCCAATCTGTGCCCCACTGGGCCTCAGCCTGCCACCTGCAGCGGCCAGGAACTCTGCCGGGACCCCCCCGCCGGGCCTTGGCACGCACCACCAATGGCCAGGAAGTCTGCAGGGAATCTCCCGTGGTGCCAATCTGTGCCCTGCCAGGCCTCAGCTCACCGCCCAACGAGACCCCTGCCCCTCTGTGCCCCAGGCCCACTGCCCACAGTGGCCAGGAACTCCACACCAGTGGGACCCCTGCGCGGCCCCAACTGGCACCCTGCAGGGCCTTGACCCACTGCCAACAGCAGCCAGGAAGTCCACTGGGAGTACCTCCCAAGGCGATCTGTGCCCTGCCCAGGATCGGCCTGCTGCCCACTGGGACACCTGTGTGGCTCTGATCTATGTCCTCAGGGACTCGGCCCTTTACTTGCAGCAGCCAGGGACTCTGCCAGGCCTTGGCTCGCCACCTGGCCTGCTGTGGCCAGGGATCCTGCTGGGAACCCCCCCACTGGCCCTTCACCTCCCACTCACACCAGCCAGGGGCTTCGCCAGGAAACTGCCAGGCCTCTGTCTGCCTGCCCGGGCCAGGAACTCTGGGAACTACACAACTGGCCTTCTCCCTTACCCTCTGTGCCTCCGAACCGGCCTTCCCATCTGGCCAGGAACCTAGGAGGCTGTGACCTGTGCCCTCCCTCCAGAGCCCTCCTCCCAGCTAGAGACTGCTGGAGGAATGGGCTCCTGTTGCAAAGGCCACTGGGGTGCCCCATCCCACGCCCTGCTGCTTGACCCGGGTGTGCCACACTCTGGAGCTGCTCCTGCAGTCAGAACTCCCTGGGTGGGGCAGTCACAGAGGAGCTACACAGGGTCACTCCCTACAAAGATCCAGTAACAACAGAGTGATCCTGCCAGGGTATGATTGGGAGAGACACCTCCTCAACTCAGGACGGTCATAGGCAACAGTGAAAAATAATCATGAGGTGAAATCAACAGAAAAACTCTGGCAATATGAATAATCAGAGTAGATCAACTCCCCCAAGGAATGACAAGGTAGATACAGCACAAGATCCCTTGCATAAGCAAATGGCTGAGATGTCAGAAGT
>CAUYRH010068934.1:0-16900 GCA_963574655.1 Perodicticus potto
CTTCAAATAATCATTCATAGTGCTCAAAGTTCATTCTTTTTTTAAAAACTTAAATCATAACTGTGTACATTAATGCAATCATGAGGTACAATGTGCTGGTTTTATATACAATTTGAAATATTTTCATCAAACTGGTTAACAGCGTTCATAGCATTTTCTTAGTTACTGTGTTCAGACATTTATATTCTGCATTTAGTAAGTTTCACCTGTACCCTTCTAAGATGCACCATAGGTGTGGTCCCACAAATTACCCTCCCTCCACCCATCCTCCCTCCACCCCCCCTCCCCTCACCCATTTCCCCATATTCTTGTGCTATATAATTGGGTTATAGCTTTCATAGGAAAGCTATAAATTAGTTTCATAGTAGGGCTGAGTACATTGGATACTTTTTCTTCCATTCTTGAGATACTTTGCTAAGAAGAATATGTTCCAGCTCCATCCATGTAAACATGAAAGAGGTAAAGTCTCCATCTTTCTATAAGGCTGCATAATATTTCATGGTGTACATATACCACAATTAATTAATCCATTCATGGGTCGATGGGAGTTGGGCTTGTTCCATGACTTAGCAATTATGAGTTGGGCTGCAAAGAACGATTTCTTACACAAAGATTAGGATAAAAAGTAGTAAAATGCTCACTTATTGGAGAAAGAGAAAGGAAGAGAAAGAGAGGACGAAAGAGAAAAGAAAATGACAAGGCACTGAAAAGGTACAGGGTATTGCCCGCAGCTGAAGAAAAGCTACTCAAACTTTTAAGGGGTAAAAATGCCTTTTTAAAATTTAATGTAGACTGATAACAGAGGACTGTAAAGCAGCTTTGTCTGTTTTTATTTTTGTTTCTTTTTCTCTGTGAGGCCAGCTTATCAGAGTCCTTGTGATGAGGTCTGGTGAGAATTCAGAGAGCTCACACCCTTGTTCGCTTAGGACTCTTCAAGGCTGTGAGACAAACTCAAGAGATTTTTAACAAGTTAGACTTGCAGATGAATTGAGTCCCAGGTGTTCCAGGCGTTTAATCAAAACAAAACAAGGACACTTGTGCTTTGAGTTTTTCTTCTCAATCTTTGGTGTAAAGGCCTTTATTTTTGTGCATATCCCCATAGTTTCAAGACAGCTGCTGCAAGTCCAGATATCATCTTTAAGGTTCTATACTGTGGGGTTGGAGAGAAACAGAAAACGGTAGTGCCTGTATCAGTAGACAAAAAACCTTTCGTTGACTTGAACTTGTCATATCACCACAACGAGCTGCATTGGAGGCTGGAGAAAGTGATTTTTTTTGACTAGGTAGTTTGTCTCTCTGAGTACAATCAAGCTTTTGTTTTTAGGGAAGGAGAAGCAGATATTGGGTAGGCATCTTTGTCAAAGAAGTTGTTTTGCAGAAGCCATTCTACAAAAAACACTATACTGTAAAATTATAAATCTTAGCATTTGGTTTGAGTACTTTCAGTTGTTTGGATACTAAATCAGGACATTTATTACTGTTATTCTGTCCTATTGCTTTCTCAGACTGTGTAGCCAGAATAAACCTAGATTACCCTACCAATAAAGTATAGAAAATACATGAACTCTGAGGACCGATTTATACCCATAAACATATTACACAATTATGTGGTTTTAAACATGCCTAAATTCAAAAATTTAATTTGTATTTTATGTGTATAGTTTTAACTTCTTACATTTTAAATTCTGTAGGTATTTTCAAAACTATGTATCATTTTATTCTCTTTCTTTCTAACACCACTTGTGATACCAGCTGAAGGTAAACTTTCAAATGAAGTGAATGTCCAGAATACTTATAACAACTCTATAATAAGAAATAAATGTAGTCAGATCATTAGGTATACCTCATACACTTTGTTCCCTAAATGACATTTGATGTAGGTGCAAAATTGTACAGCTAAAGATATTTAGCCAATGAGATCATTAAATTGATGAAATGTTCCTGAAGGTTTTAAGAAAAATGTTCTGAAGGTGTGTGTGGTTATTTGAAACATCTTTCGAATTAAGCTTCCAGTGATAGAAAGTTAAAGTGTCTAGCCAAAAGATTGAATCACTGAAGAAGTACAGAAAGAACTGGCAATAAACATGCTAACTGTTCTTTCTGGAAATGCAATCATTTCATTGCTACTCACATAAGTCTTCTAAAGTGTTTTGGGATATTACCAGTAATATAGATTCTATGCTCTTGAGTAATAGAATCTTACTTACAGTCTTTGGAATTTTAAATGTTACTTTGTTTCTGGATACAGCTGAGTCATTTTTCTACTCAGCTTTTTAAGGGGGGCTTCCAAGTAACTGTTTTCTTATATTGTTATTAATAACTATGTAGCATGCTTCTTCATGTATGAAAAATAATAAAGGTACAAGATATAAATGATATCAAAATAATGTTTCAGATTCTAAAACCTTATTCATGATATATTCCTCAAAGTTTTTAAATATATAAGGAAGTTATTTATAATAATAAAACTTGTTTTATTCTGAAGTTTCTAAGAGCAAAATAAATTAGATGGGACTCTATAATTTTTCAGATACTGAATGTTATTTCACAACCTCCTACTTTTTAAGGCACTGTGCTTGAGAATGAGAGGGGATATAAAACATTAAAACACATTATTGGACAGGTGGGATGGCTCATGCCTGTAATCCTAACACTCTGGGAAGCTAAGGCGGGTGGATTGCATGAGCTCAGGAGTTGGAAACCAGCCTGAGCAAGAGTGAGATCCCGTCTATACTAAAAATAGAAAAAGTAGCTAGGCATTGTGGCAGCTTCCTGTAGTCCCAGCTACTTGGGAGGTTGAGGCAGGAGGATATATCTTAAGCTCGAGAGTTTGAGGTTGCTGTAAGCTATAATGACACCATGCTATTCTACCAAGGGCAACAGAGCAAGACTGTCTTAAAAAACCAAAAGATTGTTTACCATAAATATGTTTACAGCTTGAAGATGTATCACAGAAAACAACTTGAAGGCATAGGACAGTCTACTAATATTCAAAGCCACGGTAGTTATGGAAAAATCTATGTTTCTAACATGACTACCTATTTTGGTTACTTATTGGTATATAACAAACCATGCTAAAACATAATGGCTTAAGGTAAGAGCAATTTTATTATTTTCCATATATTGTGAATTGGCTGGGTGTCAGCTGTGCAGTTCTGCTGGTTCACTTGAAATCTCTCATGCCATTTCAAACATGATAGCTAGACTGGGCTAGCCATGACTTTTTCATTTACATTTGGCCTTAAAAATCCCTTTCATGGAATCACTTTCTTAGTGATACTTCATCCAGAACTATTTCATGTGTCCTCTTTTACTATAGGGGTGGCCTGGACTTCTTTCATCATGGCTTAAGGTTTCCAAAAGTCAAAAAGTTGAGTTTTTTGGAACTTTTAAGTCCTGGGATTGGAAATCTCAGAATGTTCATTTTTGCAACATTCTGTTGGTTAAGGCACTCTCAAGTTCATCCTAGAATACTGGATGGTGGTATGTGGATATAAGCTTTACCTCATCTGAAGAACAAAAGACAGAGGAGGAGGCATTTGGAGGGCCTTCCTTGGACTTACCAGGCAATTAAAGTGTAAGGCATTAATTGCTGTGAGAGTTCTAAGAAATGGAGGACTCTGAATTTGGTTGACTGAGGTAGTCTCCAAAGATAGGCAAAGGCTTTTCTTCTGAGTCATATAGCCTGGGCATAGAGAGAATTCTGGGATCCTCTATAAGAAGAATAGCATAGAAAAAACTGTACGTATGGGAAAACATTGTCATTGGATTAGTAATAAAAATAATTTAAACCAAACTAGTCATTGTCAACACTATTATTGCTAGTTTAAATAAATGTAGAAAGGACTAATGAAATTGTATAGGAAGTAGATGTTTTTAAAGGTGGATGCAATTCTAAAGAGAGAACATATTTTTTTAAAAAATAGCAAAGCCAGCAGATCTTTAAAATCAAATCATTATGGGTTTAGAAATAAGATGATGAAATGTGAGTTAGAAGAAATTTGTAACTTTCATTGGTTCTAATCACCTTTGAGATTTTTCTCAATTTGTCAATAATACAGCATGTTATTTGAATTTGGGAAAAGTAAGTAAAAGTGGGATGAGGCATGACTTGGGAATTTTGATTTCTGGATGATTAAACTTTGTAGAGTACAAGAACATAGCAACTGAGATCATAGCATTGAGGGGGGGAACTGACAGCTCAGAAAGTTATAATACATGTCTCCTGTGGACAAATAAGTCTTGACGTTATGATAGTTATGGATGGTATGAAATAAAAGTCCAGAGTGAATTCTTAATAAAGGAAGTCATTTCAACTGTCTCCACTTTGTATTTTAAATAACAAAATCAACTCCAGGTAAATAATAAAGAATTCCATTAATTAATTTATTTAACGTTTTTATTGATTACTTGCTATATGAGTATCTCCATACTGAGGCAAGCCAATAAAGGAAAAACTATTTTAATTTTGAAAGTTCTTTATTATATAAGGCTGGAAGCTATTCTCCTGTTTCTTCCATACACTGGCATTATTTCTGTGATCTAAAAGAACACAAATTAGTCTTTTTTAAACAAGATACTCCTACATCATCTGTAGAAACAAGCATGCCCATTGCCAAGTCTTGGGTTTCATCTGTGACCTAGACACTGTCAAAGTGACTTATGAAATAAGACCTCTAAGTATGAGAAATCACCAATGAAAGTCTTGCAAGAAAGAGTTACAACTTTGCACACAAAAGCCCTGAAGAGAAAATAAACCTAATGTGTTCAAGAACAGAAGGGGAGCCTTGGTGTAGCATGCTGAAGAGGAGGTAAATTAGGCCAGGTAGTGTGTGGGCTTGGAAGCTGTACTTGGGATTTTGAATGTTTTCCTGAGTAGGAAGGAAGAACATATTGGAATGTTCTGAGCAGGGAATTGATAGGACTACCTTTTATAAAAATCATTTTAGATTCTGAGTAGAGGAGCAGTGAGGGTCAGAAAGATGACAAACTATTGTAATAATTCACAATGGCGAAGGTATCCTGTATCAGGTGGAAGTGCTGGAGTTGGTGTTCTCTGCCTCTTACCACTTTGTCTACTCCATTTGTTTTTTCCTCCACAAATTGCCTTTTTTGCCCTCTCAACTTAGTGCGATAGCGGGTGAAGGCCTATTGGTCTCGCAGTTCTTTACCTCATCTGCTTTCAGCCCCCTTTCTCTCCTATTTTACTTTCTCCCCTAATTGCTTCCTGCATTATCCTCTCTGGTTTCTATTTCTTTTCTGTTTCATTTCTTTCTGATTTTTTTTTCTGAGTCCTTATTTCTTTTGCTATAGTCAGGACTTACAAAGCCCATCTCATTTCCATTTACTGATAGACCTGAATTTCTAACTCTTTACTCCTTTACAGAAGCATATCAAGAAGCTAGTCTTTTATAATTAGCCAGCCTAGGAAATTTAAAGTATTCTGATTTGATCTCTTTGCTATGCAAGGATGTGTAGAACTTGTTCTCATTATAGCCTTGGCTGGTAAGGACAAGGTCTCAAAATGTAGTAGCTTATCAAAGGAAGATATCAATAAACATATCCTGAATGTCTGAAGATGGAACTGGCTGAGTTACTAACTCAACTTTTATTTGGCTATGGGTAAGAATCTTGCTTACTGCTGAGAATGAGTGAATGAATAAATTAATTAGTATATATAAAACCTTAGTCCAGGAGAGAAAGTATTTTCTGGTCTACACAAGGTAATAGAGATATAGCCTTTTATGCACAGCCAAAAAATTTTATACCTTACTAGTTGTGTTCACATCACTGGTTGATGCTTGGGACTAGTAAAGAAAAATGCGTCAGGCAGCTCACCATCCTCCAGAGATAGAGTGGATATCTTTCAAGGGCAGCATGTTCCTGATTTGGGATTGCAACTGTCTCTAGTTTTATATTACTTTAAGGAGATACTCTTGATGAAAAATTATATTGCTACACTAGTAGTTGCAGGCCTCTCTGGTCATTCCAATCATTAATGTTTAGTGGTAATAACTCGGGAATCACCTAGATCCTGTCGTAACACTGATAGAGCTGACAGGGCTGAGGTAGGGGTGGCCAGAGAGCAGAACAAGAACAGGTGTTGCAACTGAGGTCCTGAAACTGGGCACTTCTTTGAAATGCACATTTGTTGACATTTCTGTAGCTAAGTCTGTCACACAAATCATAATTTTAGCTATGTTATTAAAATACTTAAATATTCCCTAAGGGAAACTGAAGGGCATGAAATAATGTCCCTAATTATAGGGTTTGGCAGCAGAAAAATGTTCCACTTGGTGAAACATTGGTGAAACAATCAATGATGTGCCATTGATTGATAGGAGAGGAGCACAGAAGTACCTTGTGCTGATGGGGCAACCTGGTGCTCCTGCATATCAGAAATGGGACTGGGGTTGGTGTATTGGTTCTCATTTTGACAGATTTACTACAAAATTAATTCATCCTATGTGTACAATTTGGCCTTTTTTTTTTTGAGACAGTCTCACTCTGCTGCCCTAGATAGAGTGCCATGGCATTATAGCTCACAGCAACTGCCAACTCTTGGGCTTAAGCGATTCTCTTGCCTCCCAAGTAGCTGGGACTATAGGCACCTGCCACAACACCTGGCTATTCTTGTTCCATTTGCCACTGCTGTTTTAGCTGGCTGGGGCTTGGTTCAAACCTGCCACCCTCGGTATATAGGGCCAGCGACCTACCCACTGAGCCACAGGTGCCGCCTAAGGAAAGATGTTTTATTTTTGTAGATGAAGGAACTCAGCAGTATGTCAATTAAATCATGTCTTAATTAAATTTTATTTTTAGATTCTGGAGTCTAGGGAGAGAGGTAGGACAAAAGAACGCAGCATCTTTCTCCTAGTAATGTGGTGTGTGCAGAGAGCAGAGAGTCGGGGACTGGGAAGTGCTGGAGAATGCTTGACCCAGACCTCAATTCACAAAGGGTATTGAATTTACACTGCTATTTTTCAAATGAAAGTATATAGATGATTCAATTGAAGAAAAAGTATGTATCCTTTTGTGAAAATGTCTATCCTCTAATAGTTCACTGCATATTCTGCAGTTTATTTCCCTGCTAGTATCCTTTTATAGATAAAGAAGTCCAGAGTTAGTCACTATGACATTGAGTGTTGCTATTATTAAGTTTTTATTAATAAAAACTTTATTTTAGACCTTCATGTAAGTAGCATGCAAGTGGTATCAAAGTTGACTTAATTTTCAGGATGGCTAAACTTAGGTTTCAAAGGTGATAGTTAAGCACCTTCCTAGACATTTTAGCCAGTTTATTCTTCACATAATTGGTAGTGTTAGGAACTTTTCTCAAGTCACTCATAGTTTTTAGAAATGTACTTTAAATGCAGCTTTTGAGTTGCTTCGCAGAAGTGAGCCACATGCTCAGACGCCACTTTGAGAGCATTATCCAAATATCACAAAGTCTGCTCCAAAGTCCAAACAATTTCCAGTCCCTCTGTCAAAAAGTAAATAACAAAAGACCTACCAAATGTAAGTCAAGCAAAACCTTCACAGTACCTTGCTTTGCACAACAAGGAGAGGAAATTTTGTGAATAACTCATAATAGGGAGCAAATAACTCCACAATACTCAGAGCATATTGCCCAAGTTACATGAGATAACTAAGTAAACATTTGCATAATTACTTATGCAAAGGGGGAAGTGTGTGAAATAACCAGGGGAAGCTCTCCCATCTCTTAAACCCCACCTTAGCTACAGCTTGGCTCTACTCAGCCTCCACAAGGTCTAAGTGTTACAAATTATTTCTTCCTTTGGCTTGAGGAAAACAGAAACTTAACTCTTCCACCAAAATACTTCTAATTATTGACGTACTAAAATGAAGGTAGAAGAGGGTATGCGTGGATGACAGATGCTGTTATTTCTGGTTCTTTTGCACATTTTGCAGCTCAAGCATGTGTCAACTGGCCCCTAATAACTCAGATATAGATACAATTATTTATATATTCATTTAGTACCTTTTTGGCAAAGAGCATAAGATGACTGATCTGTTGTGGAGTTTCCCAGCATGGATGCAATTTCTAGGTAATTGTTACAGTGCCATAAAATCATACCACACCAGCTTCATTATAAGTAGTTTTGCACTTGACTATAACCTCACAAATGGGGGTCATTAAAGTTAAAATGTCCCTTGAGTTTTTTCTAGTATTAACTGTATTTCAACTACTGTGGATAGAACAAAACAAAAAACAATGCACTGGCTTTAAGCACTCTATCCCTGAATAAGGTAAGATGGTGAGATAGTTTATCATACTGCTTTAGAACTCATTCTTGCTGTGATATATGGCCCAGTGTGCCCTGGGTACATAAAACAGGGAATGGTGATTAATCTTATGTGGAATGTACGAACCTAAAGTCCAGAAGAGAGGAGAGCTGTGTGTACACGATGAGAGCCACATAATGCAGAATGTCAGACATGTTTATGTGAAAATTTGAAAATATTATTCTCTATTCCCATAGCTGCATTTTTCAGAGAATAAGGAAACATACATCATATTCTTTATGGAAAAAGATCATGTGTAAATAAGTCTGAATAAAGAAGGAGCAGGAAAGATTTGCTACTAGCATTATAAATGGAAATATATTGTATATAGAAACTTCAGAATTTAATCTTAATATTTAAGAATATTGCATATAGAAGAAATAAACATTTTATTTTAATATATCATAAAACATGTATTGTTATATCTCAGCATTTTTTTTGGTAGATAAATAATTGGTTCTTCAATATCCAACCTTCTTATGCTTGTTATAAAACATGTTCACTTTTATTTATTGAGATTGAAACATTTTTAAAAAGTTAATGTTGAAAAATGAATAAGTTATATTAACTAATAAATTCATTCAATAAGCATAGGTGGAAGATGTTCTCTCTGTAGGAATATAGACTGTCCAGATGAGAAATGTTTCTGTCTCTGGGGAGCCCCAAGTGCATGAAACTCATAGTGGAGGTTTCTGTAATCCCAGGAAATAGTTATTTCTTTTGTTGAAAAATTTCAACATTACAATTTAAATTATGAGGTGGAGACTATTTTTTCTTTTCATAAGAGGTTTCTTAATGGAAAATGGTTAAGTTTACTGAAAAAACTCGAGAGGAAATTTTACTAATACTTGAGCACAAAGCCTACATTATACATGCTTTGGGAATAAAGGAAAGATATTGGCCTCCAGTGCTGTCAGGGAGGCCCTTTAGGTGAATTTAATGCTCTTGATTTTTATTGTGCTACTGACCTTCTGCTTCCCTTGAAACCTATGCTGCTTTATTCCAACCAATGTGGTCTGAATCCCATCCAACATTTTACTAATATTTATCATTGCTAAACTTAGTATTGCTTGATAAGTCAAATTTGTTGCAAATCACTTCCAGTTGTACAAATACATTATTTACGCATAACTGGTAAAAAACTCCATGCTGTCATTAAATGAGTTGACATGGTCATGTAATTACCTGGGCTGGGACTCTGGGTAAGTGTGATTATTCTGGAAAAAGAAAAATCAAAATAATTAAAGTATAATTTCATGAAAATTATAATCTTGACAGTTACAAAAGTCGGCATTTTCTAAAAATATACTTCACTTTATTGCAACATTTTTGATTCTCTCTTTCTTTTCATTAAATCCATGTAAATTCTCTGACATTTGGATGAATTTAAATATTTGAATCAAGGTTTGGCAGCTGATGAGCTGAATCTAGTTTCATTACCAATTCCAAATGACCAATTCCCCCAGACTGAGTTCATGGGTAGTACCACCAACTCCTAAAGTTCATCAGTGAAATGACTTGTTGCCAGAGAAATCTGCTCATGGCACAATTCCAGTTTGGAACAGAGACTGAAACTTGATTTAAGCTTGAGAGCAGCAGTAGAGAGGGAGCCAAAGTGCAAGCAGAAACTGGAATAGGCCGTTATAGTACTGAAACATATCTTCTCAGATCAACTGGTCTGCCTTTCAATTGTGTATTGAATTGAAAGGAATGAGGACTCAGCTCCGGTATTGACCTAATCCTGAAATCCACTTCCTACCTTAGTGATGAGCAGTGGCTCTCCTGTTGTCTCTTTCATTTTATTAAATATTTAATAAATGTAGTTAAATTTTCAAAAATAAAATGAAGTGTTGGCATCATTAAATAACATTCAAAATGGCATTGACTATGCATAAATTGAAAAATAATTTTTTTAAAAATAAGTAACTTATGAATTGTATAGATCTTAATTGCTTAGTCTATCAGCAGACCACTTAAGTATACTGTTTATTAAATTTAGTTGTCTCTGGCATTTTGCTGATTTTTCAGTCATATAAGCATAATTGCACACATCTTATCTTTCTGTTATAAAAGTATTTGCCTAAGTAGGAGGATAGAATATATTTAAAAGTTAGTTGCCTTGACTTACAACTTATAAATATGTACAATTTAGTTTGATGGCCTCTTTTTGTGGTCTGGCTCTAGAATACAAATGGTTATTACCTATTAACCAGCTGTGTGAATGGCTTCTCAATGTTCCCAGCATTTAATTTTTCATGAATTATAGCAAAATTGAAATAATTTAAGCAAGATTATTTCTAAGACTGACTTTAGTTTTTCTGTTGGTTTTCTAATGGCCTTCATCAGGGCACTGTCTCTGTGCTCTGCTCATGTGTTGTCAGCTCTGTAAAAATTGTCAGGGAATTATTGTTGGTGTATAAACTGCACTGATTTCTGCCCTCCCCACACCCCTTTCTTCTAATCTTTTCACTAGACTGGACTTCTAGGGCCCAGTCTGTTGATTTTGCTCCAGAATTCTTTACCTCTGATTTTCTCTTCTTATTGTTGATATCTTTGGGCAGCTGGCAAAGTTCTAAATTTGACATCTCTCCAAAATACTGCATTGGCAACCACCTAGTTCATGCTCCTCCACTCATACCCTTGCCTTTGCCATCCTTCCTAGGCCCCAGCAACCATTTTACCCACTGTCTGGTTTCTTGCTTCTCTCTGAGCCCACCCTTAAAATACATATGCAAAAGTCCACTTTCAAAACAGAGTAATGTCTCTGGGACTTTATATCCTGCCCCAGAATCTTGCTTGTCTAAAGAGATATCCAGATAATTTGAGATTATTTGCTATAGGATTAAGATATTTAAAGTTAAAAAAAAGATATTTAAAGTTATTATTATTCATATTAGTATCATCATTATTATCTTATTTATTCTAGGTTTGCCACAAATAACATAATTTCTTTTCACTGGGTGAATTTCTCACAGGTTTCAAAGTTACTGTTTCTGACTATAAATATAATTCATATTTATTACAGAGTATCTGGAAAATCATAATAGTCTTTAACATGTCCAGGAATCTTCTAAGTGCTTTCTATAAATTTATTATTTAAACTGATATTCAAAACAGGGCTTTTAGACCGGTGATTATCAACCAGTGTTCCATGGCACACTGGTATACCATGAGAGGATCTTAGGCTTGCTGCAAAAATTTTTAAAGATCATTAATTAAATTGTTTTTGAAACAAGTTCAAAGCACAGTAAGTATATTCTACTTTTTACTCCTTTTTTTGATCAACGTAATATAAGTGTGCTATGAAATTTTAACTATAGATTCAAGTGTGACATGAGATAAAAAAGGTGGCAGAACATAGCTTTAGATAAATGTTATTTATACCTCCATTTCATAAACAAGGAAACTGAGATACAAAGATGTTAAGTAACAGGTAGAGCTGAGACTTGAACACAGAAGGTGGAGCCCAAAGAATATGATTTAAAATGTACCACTTTTCAAAAATAAAAAAAACCCCATAATATAAGTTAAAAGTAATTTATAACTTATAGGTAATCACATTGTACTTTTAGTGTATTGATTTTCAAGAATTTTTATCTTTTATACAGTTTTTCCAAGCGAAATGTGTTATTCTATACACACATTTTATTTAGGCTAATATTTATGAGCATTTATTTTATCAACTGTATTTTATAAATGACAGTATAATTGGAAATATCTGGCAGAGGTGTTACACAATATATTGAATAGAAATTTGGAAATATACAGGGTGTAGTAGAGACAGTGTAACAAGAAATGAAGGCGATTGGAAGCACCAGGTGATGCACAAGGCAGGTGTTATGAAACACACTGCACTACTCTGGGCTTTGCAGGGAATACTGTCACATGGTCAGAATGATGTAAAACTCATCTTACATGAAATTTACTAAATGTAGAATACAAATGTCTTAACACAATAACTAAGAAAATGCCATGAAGGCTAGATTACCCTGTTTGATGAAAATATTTCAAATTGCATATAAAACCAGCACATTGTACTCACGATTGCATTAATGTACACAGCTATGATTTAATAACAACAACAAAAAGAAACTAGTGCATCTCAACTTTTGGTATCACTTTGTATATAAAACATGGGAGAGTTAACTGTTTAAAGAAAGTAAATGTTTTTTTAATATTAATAATATAAAAGTATAGATGACAAATATTTTGAGGTGCAAGAGGAAAAGTGGATATTACTCTTAGGAAGGTAGTATCTTACAGATATTACTCTTAGGGAAGGTAATGTCTTTTAATGTTGGGATTGTTTGAGATATATCTTTGGTTGATGCAACAAGAAATAAATGAGGAAATATATTCCTTAAAGTTTATGAAAGAACTAAAATGTTGCTTAGGGCTATATTTGAAAGAAGGAGGAGAAGAGATTAGAGGTCTTTCATAAGCTCAGCTTTCATATAACCAGAATTCAACTGATAATGCCTGAAATTCATAAATCAAGAGATTGTAGTATAAATGTATCACTTTGAAAGATGGAATTTTATTGAAGGTAAAAGTTATTGTCCTCAGGAATGAGAGTCAGGATTAGAAGGAGTTATTTTAAGCCATTCTGTACCATTATATTTGTTAAACATGCACATAATATATACTGAGTCCAATTAATTTTTGTTTGGCCTTCTATTATTTAAGGATAAGAGCACAAAACCAGACCCAAGGCCAGGTGGGAAACAAAAGCCATCTTCTTTCATACTTGTAACCTCTACCTCTGTTGGACTGTTTTGCTGTGTCCCAGTTATAAATCATGGGAGAAAATTTCTGTGAAGGTAATATGATTGATCATCTCTCCAGACTAGTGCTGGATGAGCTATAACTCAGACAGTAAACCTATTAAATATCCGCAGTAGCATGTGACCATATTAGGCTCCTTGCTCAGAATATAATGGTTAACAGTTCTATTAGTCAACTTGCATTACTTTTTTGATTCATTATTATCATATTCTTGTACATTTTGCCATTTTAATGGGTTTACGTATCACCAATTGGCACAGATTAAGGTTCATGTGTGTAACGAAAGGAAATTGTCATACAGCGTACACTAGAGAAAAAGTCTCCAAGTTGACGAGCTTTCTTTTGGTTTTTAAACGATATACTCTTTCATTCAAAACTTAGTTTTCCCTACCAGTTAGTTTCTTGTAAGCAATGGCACAAAGATAAATGAAACTTGGCCTTGATACTGGAAGAACTCATAGTCTGATTGTAGAAATTATAGTTCATCTTGGCAAGTAGTATGTTTGGTCACAAAGTAGTATGGAAGTGACACAGCGGGAAGCAACATAATTAAAAATGACATTATGCTTTTGAATGAAGTAGACTTTTTGGAATTTAGTCTGTGTAGTAATAACCATAAAATATGATCAGTAATTTAAAAATAAATACTGATAATTTACCACTGATAAATTACTTTTAAATGAGTAATTTAGTTAAAGATAAATTAACTAGAGTTACCTTAGAGTCTAGTTAAAGTACAAGTCCAGAATACAAATCTTTAATTTTGATTACAAATTAACTGAAATAATGAAATGATTTTCTATTTTTTCTCCTTATGTATAAATTCCAAACCTTTCTTATTTTCACTGGGAACTTGTCCTAACGAATTCTACCCTTTGTTTTTGTTGCTATTAACTGTCAATTAACTCTCCATAGGCTTTTCTGGATGTGAAATCTATGTGTCTGCATGCCAGGACACATACTGGCTGCCCTCAAAAATAAATCATAGTAAAACATGTAAACTCTGAAGCATGAAAATGTTGTTGGAAGAGTTAAATATATACAAATGTCATGTTTTACGTACTGTGTACCTTGATTTCTGAAAGTATACGCAAATTCTATAGAGGAGAGTTGCTGTTTATTAATCTTGGTTTTCTAATTTAACTGAAAAGACTGTCATAATGTTTTTTGCCATCTTCACTATACGATTTAATTTGACTTTCAATACAAGTAGTATAATGGTCATTTTCTGAATCAGCATTTGAAAAGAGAAAGTAAACATGATCTCTACTTTAGAATTTTAAGTCTAACAGCATGATTGCACATCCAGATCCAAAAATGACATGAATTAGTCAATACAATCGACTGGTTACAGCTTAAGTGTCTTCCAAAATCAATAAATAAGTGATCTCAAACTACTTGAGTTTATATATAAACTACTTTGGAGCTATAATTATTAACAGTCAAACTTGTTAAAATGTCTAGATTTGTTTCCAAATGAAAGGATAGACTTAATCTAGAATGATAGTTCATATATAATTCAGAAGGGCTAGCAAAACTGCCCAGGTCTACTTGCCAAGTGCCAACTGTGTGTGTTTCTCCCTTACTACTCTAGTATAAGCCTGAATTCTAGACAATATGAAGCATATTAGCCAGAACCCTTCTGACTTTTAGTAAACAGAATTGAGTGTAAATAATTTTTAGGACCCTAAATACAATTGGCTGAACCTACCTTAAACAATAGTTTCATTCTGCTTATACAGCAACATTTCACCAGCTACAGTAGCTCACTCACATACAAAAAAGGACACTCAGACCAAGCCGATAGGGAAGACAAAAGTGTAATTCACCAAGGAAAGAAATGAATAAAAGAAGGTGACTAAACTGAGTCTTCATACAATTGTTTATTTGTCATAAACCCACCCATGAACTAAGACATAAGCATAAGCATTAAGTGAATGACAGTAGTTTCATTGTGTTTTCAACATTTTTTAGTTGTATCTTAAAAAATACCAGATGCTGTCCACATGATGCCAAACATACGACTTTTGGCTGTACTCGTGTGATCTGTAGTAGATTGCTATAATGTACAGGGCAAGGGAAAAAAGCAATTTACAGATAGCCCTGGCCTGAGTGCCTCACAGCTGGATCTAATTTTATTGAACTGATGTCTCGTTCCTCCAGCACCTTCTATTTTATCAAATACCACATATTGTTTTTTGAAGTGGTTCTTGTTGTCATACTGAATACCACAGATGGATAACACATAGGACATTTGGTTGTCTGTTTTCTGACTAAGGTCAGGCACTACTGTTGTTCATGTTTGGGTGGAGGATGTATTTCAAAGGAAGGCCCAATAAAACTAATGAGTTTCAGCTGTCTGAGAGATAATGTATCAGAAATTGCTTATGTGATTAACATACTTGGCGGCCATTATAATCATTTAGGTTTTTCAGCACTAATGTGGAACCTCCCATATTGGTGTCTTTTCTTTGTATCAGTTACTAAGCTGACATATCACCTGGACAAAAGATGAAAAGGGCAAGAAGGAGAATGATAAATGCTATTAATTATACAATTGCACTGCTATTGCCTATTTTCTTTCTCCCTTATTAGATTTTAAGCTTCTTGAGAGTAGAAAATATGTCTTCAACTTTGAATAGGCTGCACTTAGCCCATGGGCTTGTATATAATGGGGACTTAAATGTCTGTTGAATGACTAGATGAAAAAGCAAGGATTCCAAGAGTTTCCATAGATTTGATGATTACAGAGGAAGTGAATGAGTAGTCTGTGAAAAGTTCATAGATATCATTCTGTTTTCTAATATTACCTTAACCTCTAATTTTTCAAAGTCCATCTTTGTTATTTGAAACAATCTGTTTCTTCTAACTGTGGTATAATATACTTATGTGCAATCTGTTTTGGCTGTGATGTATCACCCTTATGTTCATTTTCTACCTTTTACCTATCATTTCCTAACTGTTGGATGCCAAGATTCCCTGCAACTTAAGAAAGGATAATTTCCAGCTATCTCTATTGCTGTTATGACATTGAGATGTGTCACCATATTGGGAGACAATCCTACATTTGCAGATGGGGTTGGTCAAGTTTTTAAATTTTACTGAGGGCATATTTAAAAAAAAATTTATTTTATTTTATTTTATTTTTTAATGTAGTATATTAAATTGCAACTTGGAAGTACAATGCCAAAGAATATTTATTTGAAAAAACTCACTTGTTTTAAATAAATATTTAAAAGAAGGGGAAATATATAGATAATTTTTCATTATCCTGCTCCAAATCTATAAGCTAGCCAGTATCAGAATAAATAAAGGTGTCAAGAATTCAGCATAGCCCTGGGAGCACGCAGAAGGAGCTTCCAGGCTGGCAGGGAAGGACTGGAGTCAGAGGCAGTTCCAGACCCTAAGAAAACCTTATTAATACCATTTAATACCTCTGACTAAGAAACTGGATAGTTAACAACAGCCACTACTTCTACCAAAATGCTTTTATTTCTATTCTGAAAATTTCAGTAAATGATTTAACAGCACATCCAATTATATGCCCCTAATAATTGCCATAGTAGCAGCTGTAAGAAACCACCATGACATCACATTAGAATTGTTTTTTTTTTCCTTTTCTTTTTAATTATTATTAAATCATAGCTGTGTACATTAGTGCAATCAAGGGGTACAATGTGCTGGTTTCATATACAATCTGAAATATTTTCATCAAACTTTTTAACATAGCCTTCATGGCATTTTCTTAGTTATTATATGAAGACATTTGTATTCTGCATTTAGTAATTTTTCCTGTACCCTTCTAAGA
>CAUYRH010068936.1:0-13992 GCA_963574655.1 Perodicticus potto
AGTCCCAGCTACTTGGGAGGCGGAGGCAGGAGACTCGCTTGAGCCCAGGAATTGGAGGTTGCTGTGAGCTGTGATGCCACAGCACTCTATCCAGGGTGACAGCTTGAGGCTCTGTCTCAAAAAAAAAAAAAGAGAGAGAGAAACTCTCATGCCCTGCCCACCTTCCCACCCAGTAGTCTCACTACCTTACTGCAAGAGTCATTTCATTTCTATGTACTCCCTTGAGTGGGGATCACACAGTCATATTTTTGTCTGGCTTGTTGTACGAAAAATCCACATGGCTGGCTCGGCGCCTGTGGCTCAACGGGCTAAGGCGCCAGCCAGGTACACCTGAGCTGGCAGGTTCGAATCCAGCCCAGGCCCACCAAACAACAATGACGGCTGCAACCAAAAAATGGCCGGGCATTGCGGAGGGTGCCTGTGGTCCCAGCTACTTGGGAGGCAGAGGCAAGAGACTCGCTTGAGCCCAGGAATTGGAGGTTGCTGTGAGCTGTGATGCCACAGCACTCTATCCAGGGTGACAGTTTGAGACTCTGTCTCAAAAAAAAAAAAAAGAAAGAAAGAAAAATCCACATGGCAATGCAAAGATTTCTCATAAAGATGGTTTTTTCTTTCTTTTTTTTTTTTTTTGCAGTTTCTGGCCGGGGCTGGGTTTGAACCTGCCACCTCCAGTATGTGGGGCCGGCACCCTATTCCTTTGAGCCACAGGCACCACCCATAAAAGTGGTTTTTTTACTGTTTTATAAAGATGATCAAGAAGCAAGGCAGCTGGATCAGAAGGGACACTTAGAAATCTCCAAGAGATGTTGTACCAGTGTTGGATCCAGAGCATTTGTCTTAGTTGTATCCTGAAAAAGGAATTCCTGCTGCATAGTGGCCTGTGCCTATAATTCTAGCTATTCAGGAGGCTGAGGCAGGAGGATCCTAACGTTCAGGAGTTGAGGAGTTTGAGACTAGCCTAGCTACCATAGTGAAACTCTCATCTAAAAAAAAGAGGAAGAAATAAAGAAAGAAAAGAAAAAGAAAATTCCCGAAGGAAGTTTAGTTTACATCTTATCAGATTCCATAGCCAAAGCATCAAAACCGAAACCCAGGATTGTGGATTCTAGGTTTCCATTGCGATGTTCTTCCCATCAAATTAAGTTGCCATTTTCCAAAGGCCAAAGTGTTCTCTGATTAGGATTTTCCTCTTGGTGGACATAGCAGGCTTCTGTTCTTGGTTGAGGCCAGAGGGATTCTTGTCCCCTGAGGGGAAGAGAATAGGAAAACCTGCCCACAGTCCTGCCTAAGGTGCTCACCTTGAGGAAGTAGCTGTAGTCTTCACTACTCAGGAGTTCTGCTCCCCCTGATTTTCCTCTGGTTCTATCTTCAATTTTCTATGGGCTCTGATTTTCAGAAGCTGTGGAAGAACACCGTCTTGCTAGTTATTCTTACACATCCATAAAACTCCCCACTTAGGAGTCAGGATCTCAGGCTGGACAATGACCAATTAACCACAAGTGGAGTGATTGGAAACTTCCCTCAAAAATGAGGAACTTCAAAACTGAAGAGTCTCTGTTGGTTTTTCCTGAGCAATCATGCTATATTCTGCCCCAAATAAACCTCATACAACTTTAAATTCAGAAAATAACAGGTGTTGGTGAGGATACGGAGAAACTGAAAACTTCATACACATTTGGTGGGAGTATAAAATGCTATAGCATGATGGTTCCTCAAAAGAATTAAAAATAGAACAATCACATGATCCAGTAATAATCCCACTGTGAGTATATATCCAAAAGAATTGAAAGCAGAGGCTCAAAGAAACACTTGCACACCCATGCGTGTAGCAGCATTATTCACAATAGCCAAGAAGTAGAAACAAACCAAGTGTCCGTCAAAGGAGAATGAATAAACAAAATGTAGTATGTATATATAATGGAATATGATTCAGCTTTAAAAAGGAAGGAAATCCTGTCACATGCCACAATATGGATGAACTTTGAAGTCATTGTGCTAAATGAAATAAGCCAGTCACAAAAAAATATATGATTCCAATTGTATGAATGAGGTATCTAAAGTAGTTAAATTTGTAAGAACAGAAAGTTAAATGGTGGTTGCCATGGGGAAGGGGAGGAGGAAATGGGGTTGTCATTTAATGAGTGAACAGAGTCAGTTTTCTTTATCTTTCTTTTCTTTCTTTCTTTTTTTTTTGTTTGAGGAAGAGGCTCACTCTGTTGCTCCATGCTAGCGTGCCATGGCTAGCTCACAGTAGCCTAGCTCACATCAACCTCAAACTCCTGGGTTCAAGCCTCCTGCCTCAGCTTCCTAAGTAGCTGGGACTTCATGCGCCCACCACAACACCTGCCTAATTTTTCTATTTTTACTAAAGACAGGGTCTCACTTTTGCTCAGGCTGGTTTTGAACTCCTGAGCTCAAGCAATCCTCTTGCCCCCTGCTTCCCAGAGTGCTGGGATTATAGGTATGAGTGACTGCACCCAGCCTGGAAGAAGCCAATCTTTTTTTTTTTTTTTTTGGTGCGGGGGAACAGGGCCTCAAGCTGTAGCTCTGGGTAGAGTGCTGTGGCATCACAGCTCACAGCAACCTCCAACTCTTGGGCTCAGGCGATTCTCTTGTCTCTGACTCCCAAGTAGCTGGGACCACAGGCACCTGCCACAACACCCGGCTATTTTTTGGTTGCAGCCGTCATTGTTGTTTGGTGGGCCAGGGCTAGATTCGAACCCGCCAGCTCAGGTGTATGTGGCTGGCGCCTTACCCGCTTGAGCCACAGGTGCCGAGCCGGAAGAAGCCAATCTTAAAAGGCTATATGGTATATGACTCCAACTATACGACACTCTGAAAAAAAAAATGCAAAAGAAAGCATGCAAATCTATGGAGACAATAAAAAGATCAGTGTTTTCCAGGTGCTTCAGGTTGGGAAAGGAAGAATAGGTAGAGCACTGAGAATTTTGGGCAGTGAAATTATCCTGTGTGATATATTTATTTATTTTTTTTATTTGAAACAGAGTCTCAAGCTGTCACCCTGGATAGAGTGCTGTGGCATCACAGCTCACAGCAATCTCCAATTCCTGGGCTCAAGCGAGTCTCTTGCCCCCGCCTCCCAAGTAGCTGGGACTACAGGTGTCCGCCACAATGCCCGGCCATTTTTTGGTTGCAGCCATCACTGTTGTTTGGTGGGCCCGGGCTGGATTTGAACCCGCCAGCTCAGGTGTACGTGGCTGGCGCCTTAGCCCGTTGAGCCACAGGCGCTGAGCCCCTGTGTGATATATTAATATAATGACAGATACATGTCATTTACATTTGTCAAAACGTAAACAACCCCAAGAACGAACCTGAATGTAAACTTCCAGGCTGGGTGCAGTCACTCATACCTATAATCCCAGCACTCTGGGAAGCAGGGGCAAGAGGATTGCTTGAGCTCAGGATAATAACATACCTATGTCAGGTGCATGATTGTAACGAATATATTCCCCGACTCCAGTTACCTTTTCACAGACCACTGAGGAGTCCAGAAGACAAAAGCAATGTAAATACTTTCTCTTTAAGTTTCATAAACTGTCCTTCACAATGTGTTTCTGAAATAACATCAAGGGTTCCTGAGTGGCCCCAAGAAACAATGGAATATGAACATCAAGCCTCAGGATTGGAAGCACCTGTAAAAAGTCTATCTTCAACCTGGCCAGGGGAAAAGAATACAGCATTCACATTCACAATACCTGGTGAATTTGGCTGTAAATCGCCCCTCCCCCTCACCTTAAATTTAGCTGCATCTTGCTCTCAGGTGCTGGCATTCTTCCTTTCTTTCTTTGGGATGTCACACCATCTCCTTGCTTTCTTTTCTCTCTCTCTTTCCCCACTCTTTCCCCTTCTCTCACTCCCTCTCTTCTTCTAAAAGAGAGAAATTCTTTTCTCATCCCACACAGAACACCCACTGAGCTTCCACCCTAACAGTTGGTCCATTGTGATACCCATATCATTCTCTATGGACAGGGGCCCACTGGAGACACTTCAAATGATAGTCTCCATCTGCCTAGGAGCTTAGAAACTCTAAAGGATGCATACTTAGATATATCATCTCATTTAATTTCTGAGCAAAGCAACTCTCCTACTCTGTCAGGCAGTGCCAAATTTCTAGACATCTCAATTACTTATTATACTTCCTGCAAAATTCTGCAGACTCCCTCTGGCGTCAACATTTCTTTTTGTTTATGGCCAGAGAAAAGTCGATTTAAAATTTTTTTTCCTCAAACCTCAGCCTTTCTCAGGAATTCCAGACTGCTAACTGAATATCCTTATTGGAATGCTTAAACAAGCACCTTAAACTTACTATGTCTAAAGAGTGAATCTGTTGAATTAGTTCCTTTGGCTCAGCGCCCATAGCCCTGTGGTTATAGCACCAGCCATATGCACTGAGGCTGGTGGGTTTGAATCTGGCCTGGGCCAGCTAAACAACAATGACAACTGCAACAAAAAAAATAGCAGGCGTTGTGGTGGGTACCTGTAGTCCCAGCTACTTGGGAGGCTGAGGCAAGAGACTTGCTTAAGCTCAAGAGTTTGAGGTTGCTGTGAGCTGTGCTACCACGGCACTCTACCAAGGGCGATATAGTGAGACTCTGTCTCAAAAAAAAAGAATTAGTTCCTTCAAGTCTTTCCTATTTTGGAAAATGGCAACTTCATCTTTCTACATGCTTAGGCCAAAAACCTTGGAAGCATCCTTCTTTTGGCTCTCACGCCTCATGTCCAATCCATCCAGGAATCTTGTTGGCTCCACCTTTCAAATTACATCTAGAATCCAACCACTTCATCACCTTTTTCACTACCACATTGGTCCAAGGCTCCATTTTTCTCTCACTTGGATTACTGCAGTAGCCTTCTTAACTCTTATACACAGAAGATATAGATATGGAATGAATAAATTCCCAGGGATGGGTTATCATTGGCTTTTTGGTTGCTCATGGCTAAATCAGAGACCCTTTGCCATACTTTGGGAGAGAATGGGAAGACAGCATTTGGGGAAGAAGTACTGTGGGCCCACAGAGGCAGCAACAGAGAGGAAAGTTAAAGCAAACACGAAAAGTACAGGATAGAGAAATCAGTGAAATGGTAACAACTCTGAGTGACTCAGTAAAGGAACATCAGGCCCCTGCTGTTGTGATTTCCCATCCTCCACCCCTGAAAAGCCTGGTTCCTTCTGCTGGCCAGCCCAAACCAGGGTCTTATGTAGTGATTTTCAAGAAATCGGAACAGGTGACTGACCTTTCCTGGGGACTTGGTGTCCTTCTGAGCTTTAGGGCTGCATCCTGGGGAGGGAGGGAATTGAGTGCATCAGCCAAGCTCTTTAAACCGGGACAAGAGAGGCAAGGTAGGGAATGGATAAAGGAGTGGCCTGGCCCAGGATCCCTCTTGGGCCACCCCGGCCTTCTCCTTTTCTCTCCACATGACATCCAGAAGGTGCTTTCTATAACCTAAGTCTTCTGCCTGTTTTAGGAATCCTTCCAGAAACTTATAATTCTTTCATCTATCTCTTTCTAGCCATTTTTTCAATAGGCACCTAAAGCCTGGTTCTTCCCTATTGGTCACTGGGGGCTCTTCTCTGGACTGGCAATGGAATATGATTTGGGAAAAGTGCTGGGCTGGGTCTCCTACATGTTAAATTCAATTTCCTCCTTCAGGTGTGTTTTAACTGTCAGCTGGGATCTGTGATAGTAATTATAACATCCACGCTCTGCATTGAGGATCTTAAAGCTAAATAGGCAGACAAATAAATAGAAAGGAATTCCTAAGGAAAGCCAAGCAGTTATCAGAATCTCCACCCCTACCAGACCCAGAAATTCTATACTTGCTTGCCCATAATTGCTTAGTGAGAATTATTTAACCAGCATGAATTCTTCAATAACCACATTGAATTGGATATCCTGAGGGAAGAGGAAGTTTTCCCCCACCCCAACTCTGTTCCTCTTCAAGCCTTTCCCGTCTGGCCAGTAGCACTGTCATTCACATGGCTGCTTGAGAGAAAGAGCTACTGGTTTGCCTTTATTCATCCTCATTCTTCTTCTTCTTTTTTTTTCTTGAGACAGAGTCTCACTTGAGACTCACAGAGTGCTATGGCATCATAGCTCACAGCAACCTCAAACTCTTGGGCTCAAGTGCTTCTCTTGTCTCAGCCTCCTAAATAGCTGGGACTACAGGTGCCCACCACAACGCCTGACTATTTTTTAGAGATGGGGTCTCACTCTTGCTCAGGCTGGTCTCGAATTCCTGACCTCAAGCAGTCTGCCTGCCTCTGTCTCCCAGAGTGCTGGGATTACAGGTGTAAGCTACAGCGCCCGGCCCCGAACTGTAAACTCTTGAGCTCAAGTCCTTCTCTTGCCTCAGCCTCCCAAGTAGCTGGGATTACAGGCACCCGCCACAATGCCCAGTTATTTTTAAAGATGGGAGTTGAGCTCTTGCTCAGGCTGGTCTTGAACTCCTGAGGCTCCAGCAATTCAGCCCACCTCAGCCTCTTAGAGTGCTAGGATTATAGACGTGAGCCACCTCACCTGGCCTGTTTTTCAACCTTTTTCATCTCATGGCACATTTGAACCTATAGTTAAACTTCCACGGCACACTTAAATTATTTTGATCAAAAAAAAAAAAAAAAAAGAAAGAAAGAAAGAAAAAAAGACCACAAAAAAGAAGATACTGTGCTTTGAACATCTTTCTAAAATGATTTAATTATCTTTAAAAGTTTTTGCAGCGCACCTAAGTCCTTTCATAACATACCAGTGTGCCAGACACACCACTTGAAAAATCACTGCTCTAGAGGCACTCACTGAATTTTAATACATTACAAACTTCTTACCATGGCCCGGAGGCTCTACATAACGTGGCTCCAGCCTCCCTCTCAGCCACGTGACCTTCTGTGTGCCAGGCTTGTTCCCGTCTTAGAGCTGTGGGATTTGTTATTGGCAATACTTTAAAATGGTCTGTGAAGATTTCCTCGTGGCTCGTTCCTTAATATTTAGGCCTTTTCTCAGTTACTATTGCTCCATGATGAAACACTCCAAAACTCAGTGACTTCAAAGCAAGAAGTCTTTTATTTTGCTCATACATCTATATTTGGGGCAAAGTTTGATGGGAAAGGCTTATTTTGCTCCACACAACATCAACTGGGAAAAATCAACTGAGCACTGAGAATTTGCTTCCAAGTTGGCCCCCTCAGATAGCCAGGGTTGAAGGCCAGTGGCTTTGATTGTGCTCCACATAGCTGGGGTCCTGGAAAGTGTTTCCAAAGAGCCAGGTGGAAACTTGACAGTCTTTAGGACCTAACTGCAAAAGTCACATAGCATCACTTCTATTGTACTTAATTGTTTGAGAAAGTCAAAACACCTGTCCAAGTTCAAGTGTGGGGAATACAGACTCTACCACTTGATAGGGGAGTGGCAAGGTTCTGAAGCAGCATGTGGAAATGGAAATATTGCTTTTCTGGGTAATACTGGATAATACTACCTGCCATAGCTACTTTCCCAGTGTGGCCTTCACTGACCGCTCTGTGTCAATTAGCCCCACACCCTACCCCAAACAGTCCTCCTTTATCATTTCATCTCCTGGTTCCTCTTAGCACCTATCATTATCTTAAATTATCTTGTTCCTTTATTCATTTGCTCATTGATTTGCTTAATTGCAGCCCTACAAAGGAAATAAGCCCCCAAGAGCATAAGGCTGTTGCACAAACTCTGGCAGCTAGGGCTAGAGAGGTGATGGCTATTGAAAGAAATATATAAGGGTGGATGAGTTGGTATTTGGTGATCGGCCATGGGGTAAGAGGGAAGAAAGGATGTTGGGTTGCTGTTCTATCTCAGACCAAGGAACAGCATGTCACTGAAGGTGTGCATGGCTCAGCATGGTCTGGCAGGGGCCATGCTGACAGCTGCACTACTGGAGGGGTAAGCGGTGTTAAGTCTGTAGAGAGACTGGTTAGATGCTCACTTGACCACTTCTCCTTGCCAGACATCCAGCCAGGTCACATTTCTCAGCTTTCCTGCAGTTGGCTGAGGGACCAGATGAAGTTAAGGCCAAAGAAATGTTAAGCGGAAGCTGATATACAAGGTCCGGCAATCCTAGAAAAAGTACTACATGCCTCTTTGCTGAATATCACTACAGGGGCTTTTGAGGAACTCCCCTTGGAAAGCTATATGCATGGACACCAGTGCCTAGGCCACCCTTCAAAGCAATTTTTTTCCGGAATGGCCATCAGAGTTGGCATCTTGCAGCGTAAAAAACACTCAACAATAATACTGAACACCACTCAGCAAGATATTGCCACATGTTGACATGAACACAGCTGTGAGACACTAATACACCAAGATTATGAAATCTTACTGCCAATGTAAGCACATGGTGGCAAGTTTATGAACTTAATCGTCAGACCTCATATAGGTATGAGCTACTGCACCTGTCCTCATAATACAGAATTTTTTTTTTTTTTTTTGAGGTGGAGTTTCACTATGTCCCCCTCGGTAGAGTACTATGGCGTCACAGTTCGCAGCCACCTCCAACTCTTGGGCTTAAGCGATTCTCTTGCCTCAGCCTCCCAAGTAGCTGGGACTATAGGCACCCGCCACAATGCCCAGCTATTTTTCTTTTTTTGAGACAGAGCCTCAAGCTGTCATCCTGTGTAGAGTGCCGTGGCATCAACAGCTCACAGCAACCTCCAACTCCTGGGCTCAAGCGAGTTTCCTGCCTCTGCCTCCCAAGTAGCTGGGACTACAGGCGCCCGCCACAACGCCCGGCCATTTTTTTGGTTGCAGCCACCATTGTTGTTTGGCAGGCCTGGGCTGGATTCGAACCCGCCACCTCAGGTATATGTGGCTGGTGCCTTAGCCCATTGAGCCACAGGCGCTGAGCCCAGCTATTTTTCTGTTGTAGTTGTCACTGTTGCTTAGCAGGCCCAGGCCGGGTTTGAACCCACCAGCCTCAGTGTATGTGGCAGGTGCTGTAACCACTGTGCTATGGGTGCTGAGCCATGACATGGAATTTTTTTTTTTTTTGAGACAGAGCCTCAAGCTGTCACCCTGGATAGAGTGCTGTGGCATCACAGCTCACAGCAACCTCCAATTCCTGGGCTCAAGCGAGTCTCTGGCCTCTGCCTCCCAAGTGGCTGGGACTATAGGGACCCGCCACAACCCCCTGCCATTTTTTGGTTGCAGCCATCATTGTTGTTTGGCAGGCCCGGGCTGGATTCAAACCCGCCAGCTCAAGTGTACACGGTTGGCGCCTTAGCCCGTTGAGCCACAGGCGCCGAGATGACACAGAATTTTTGAAGAGAAAAAGACAGCTGTAGAATCCCTATATTCAAGACTTGTGTGACCTGGGTGTGGTGGCTCACACCTGTAATCCTAGCACTTTGGGAGGCTGAAGCCAGTGGATTGCTTAAACTCAGGAGTTTGAGACCAGCCTGAGCAGGAGCAAGACCCCCATCTCTACTAAAAATAGAAAGACTAGGGTGGTGCCTGTGGCTCAAAGGAGTGGGGCGCTGGCCCCATATGCCGGAGGTGGCAGGTTCAAGCCCAGCCCCGGCCAAAAACAGCAAAAAAAAAAAAAAAAAAAAAAAGAAAAGAAAAGAAAAAGAAAAATCAGCCAGCATCAGGGTGGGCACCTGTTGTCCCAGCTACCTGGGAGACAGAGGCAAGAAAATAGCTTGAGCCCAAGAGTTTGAGATTGCTATGAGGTATAATGCCATGGCTCTGTATCCAGGGCAACAGAGTGAACTCTGCCACAAAAAATAAAAAAAAATAAAAAGACTTGTCTGATTGTTTCTTTTTCTTTATTTTTTTTTTTTTTGAGAGTCTTACTATGTTGCCCTCGGTAGAGTGCTGTAGTATCATAGCTCATAGCAACCTCAAACTCTTGGGCTTAAGCGAATCTTTTGCCTCAGCTTCCCGAGTAGCTGGGAATACAGGCACCTGCCATAACACTCGGCTATTTTTTGTTGCAGTTCTCATTGTTGTTTAGCTGGCCTGGGCTGGGTTTGAACTTGCCACCCTCCGTGTATGTGGCTGGCACCGTCACCACTGTGCTACGGGTGCTGAGCCTGATTGTTTCTTTTTGTTTCTTAACTTCTTCTAGTATTCCTTGAATTTGTGTAAAGTAAAAGTCAATTCTATAGCCTTGATTAGATTTTAGGTTCACTTTTTTTTTTTTTTTTTTTGGTAGAGACAGAGTCTCACTTTGTCACCCTCGGTAGAGTGCCGTGGCATCACGCAGCTCACAGCAACCTCCAACTCCTGGGCTTAGGCGATTCTCTTGCCTCAGCCTCCTGAGTAGCTGGGACTACAAGCGCCGGCAACAATGCCCGGCTATTTTTTTGTTGCAGTTTGGCTGGGGCCGGGTTTGAACCCGCCACCCTCGGTATTTGGGGCCGGCACCCTACCCACTGAGCCACAGGTGCTGCCCGAGGTTCACTTCTTTTGGTAAGAAGTTTCTAAAGGTGATGGTGAACTTTAATATTGCTTCAAACAGGCAGGGGCATCACGTCGGCTTCTCCCATCTGGCGATGTTATGTCTGAAGATTCAGGTCAGAGGGTGGTTGTCCTGTCCCCATGTAAATTCTTTCCTCCCTTTGCTATTGGAACATAAACTGTGGGGTCCCACAGGAAAACCTTTGGTCAGCATTTCAACATCCTGTTTCTGAATGACATTTCACCTAATGTTTTCAACATCCATTTTGGTTCCTTCCCTCAATTATTTATGCTTATGATTTTTCTAGCATTTTTTGAGCAACTGACTATGAGGGTTTTACCTATATTTTTTCCTTTAAATATCACAATACCTTATGAGATAATTTTATTTCCCCTATTTTATTTTTTATATTTATTTATTTGTTTTTTTAAGACAAGAGTTTCACTCTGTCACCCTCCACAGAGTGCCATGGTGACATAGCTCACAGCAACTTTAAACTCTTGGGTTCTAGTGATCCTAGAGCGATCCTCTTGCCTCAGCCTCCCGAGTAGCTGGGACTACGGGCACCCACTACGCCCGGCTAGTGTTTCTATTTTTAGTAGAGACAGGGTCTCACTCTAGCTCAGGCTGGTCTGGAACTCCTGAGCTCAGATCATCCACCCACCTCGACCTCCCAGAGTGCTAGGATTATGGGTATGAGCACTGCACCCGGCTTATTTGCCCTACTTTATAAGTGAGAAAACAAACTAAGGCATAGAGAAGATGTCTTAGTTTTCTGTTGCCGCTACACGTGTAAGAAAATACCACAAAGTGAGTCGTTTAAAACAACATAAACTGGTTCAGTGCCCGTAGCACAGTGGTTACGGCGCCAGCCACTTATACCAAGGATGCACGTTGGAACCCATCCTGGGCCAGCTAAACAACAATGACAATTGCAACAGAAAAATAGCCGGGCCTTGTGGCTGTAGTCCCAGCTACTCGGGAGGCTGAGGCAAGAGAATCCGCTGAAGCCCAAGAGTTTGAGGTTGCTGTGAGCTGTGACGCTACAGCACTCTACCAAGGGTGACATAGTGAGACTCTGTCTCAAAAAAAACCCCCAAAACATAAACTCACTATCTTACAGTTCTGGAGGTCAGAAGTTTAAAATGGGCTCAGCACTTGTAACTCAGTGATTAGGGGGCCAGTCACATGCAACGGGGCTGGTACATTCGAACCCGGTCTGGGCCTACTAAACAACAATGACAAAAACAACAAAGAATAGCTGGGCGTTATGGTGGGAGCCTGTAGTCTCAGTTACTTGGGAGACTGAGGCAAGACAATTGCTTAAGCACAAGAGTTTGAGGTTGCTGTGAGCTGTGACGCCAGGACACTCTACTGAAGGCGACATAGTGAGGCTCCATCTCAAAAAAAAAAAAAAAAAATTTAAAATGGTTCTCCCTGGACTGAAATCTAGGTATAGGCAGGGTTGCTTTCCTTCTGGAGGTTTGAGGAGGAAAAACTGTTTCCTTACATTTTCTAGCTTTTAGAGGCCACCTGCATTCCTTGGCTCATGGTCCTCTTCCATCTTCAAAGCCAGCAATGGCAGGTGTTCTCATATGGCATCACTCCGATCATGTGTCCATTGTCACATCTGCTCTGACTCCGAGACTGTCTTCTTCCTCCCTCATCCACTTTTTTTTTTTTTTTTGAGACAGAGCCTCAACCTGTCACCCTGGATAGAGTGCTGTGGCATCACAGCTCACAGCAACCTCCAATTCCTGGGCTCAAGCGAGTCTCCTGCCTCTGCCTCCCAAGTAGCCGGGACTACAGGCGCCCGCCACAACGCCCGGTCGTTTTTTGTTTTGTTTTTTTTTTTTTTTTCAATTTTTTTCAATTTTTTTTTTTTTGTAGAGACAGAGTCTCACTTTATTGCCCTTGGTAGACTGCCGTGGCGTCACACAGCTCACAGCAACCTCCAAGTCCTGGGCTTAGGCTATTCTCTTGCCTCAGCCTCCCGAGTAGCTGGGACTACAGGCGCCCGCCACAACGCTGGGCTATTTTTCTGTTTTGCAATTCTGTCAAGGTCGGGTTTGAACCCACCACCCTCGGTATGTGGGGCCGGCGCCCTACTCGATGAGCCACAGGCGCCGCCCAGTAAATACATTCCTTTTTTTTTTACTCTTGTTTTTGATCAACATAATTTAAGCGTGCCGCAAAGTTTAACTATAGGTTCAAGTGTGCCATGAGATAAAAAAAGGTTGAAAAACACAGCCCTAGAGGATGAAAGAGCCAGCATTTGTGGCTTCATTTCCCACGGAGCAACTGCTGATGTGGAAAGAGGTAGCTAAGATGCTGAGAGTTGAAACAGTGTTGTAGGGCGGTGCTTGTGGATCAGTGGGTAGGGCATCTGCTCCATATACCGAGGGTGATGGGTTCAATCCCGGCCTCAGCCAAACTGCAACAAAAAGCCGGGCATTGTGGCAGGTGCCTGTATTTCCAGCTACTCAGGAGGCTGAGGCAAGAGAATCGCCTAAGCACAGGAGTTGGTGTGAGCTGTGACGGCTACCTACTGACTCTGTCTCTACCAAATAAAAAAAAAAAAAAGAAAAGAAAGAAAGAAAGGCTAGGCGCCTGTAGCTCAAGTGGCTAAGGCGCCAGCCACATACACCTGAGCTGGCGGGTTCAAATCCAGCCCAGGCCTGCCAAACAACAATGACAGCTGCAACCAAAAAATAGCTGGGTGTTGTGGCGGGCACCTATAGTCCCAGCTACTTGGGAGGCAGAGGCAGGTGAACTGCTTGAGCCCAGGAGTTTGAGGTTGCTGTGAGCTGTGATGCCACAGCACTCTACCCACGGCCACAGCTGAGGCTCTGTCTCAAAAAAAAAAAAAAAAAGAAAGAAAGAAACAGTGTTGTAATAGCCTTGTAGAGCTAGAAAGACACAAATTGTAATCCTGTAACTGCTAATGGGGAGGGGAGCCTGGTAAATCATTTATGTTCTAGGCTGAGACCTTGGGAAAAGGCCAAGTTTCACCCTCATTACCTGAAATTGAAGTGATCCTGGTTGTTAGTGCCCTAGCTGCTTCCCCAAAACAAACTTCCTCCTCCAGACAGGATTTATATCAGCACTATGCCTTCAAATACTTCTATAACAATTTCTTTTCTTTTTCTTTGAGACAGAGTCTCACCATGTCGCCCTCACTAGAGTGCTGTAGTGTCCCTGCTCACAGCAACCTCAAACTCTTGAGCTTAAGTGATTCTCTTGTCTCAGACTCCCAAGTAGCTGGGACCACAGGCACCCACCCAGCTATTTTTTTTTGTTGCAGTTGTCACAGCTGGCCCGGGCAGGGTTCAAACCTGCCAGCCTCAGTGCATGTGGCCAGTACCTACCCACTGAACTACAGGTGCTGCCATTCTTCCATAACAATTTCTGAGAGACAGAATTTGATAATCAAAAATACTCAAGTTAGCCAGGCATCATGGTGGGTGCCTATAGTCCTGGCTACTCAGGAGGCTGAGGCAAGAGGATTGCTTGCGACCAAGAGTTTGAGGTTGTTGTGAGTTATGACACCAC
>CAUYRH010068940.1:0-18521 GCA_963574655.1 Perodicticus potto
TTGTGGCGGGTGCCTGTAGTCCCAGCTACTTGGGAGGCAGAGGCAAGAGACTCACTTGAGCCCAGGAATTGGAGGTTGCTATGAGCTGTGATGCCACAGCACTCTATCCAGGGTGACAGTTTGAGGCTCTGTCTCAAAAAAAATAAATAAATAAAAAATAAAGTACTTGACTCCTGAGGCATCTGTCTACTAAGTGAATGACCCGAATACCAGGTGTACACTTCGTGACTCTACCCCCTGTTAGCACAGTTGATTGGACCAGCATCTGCTCCCTGATTCCAACTGGCTCTTAAGGTGTCTCTCTCTCTACCTGCCTCACCACCTGTAATTAGAATCAGGAGATTACAGTTCAATCTGGGAAGGTTGTGCAGAGGAGATACATACTCGGTAGTTGTGAGTTGGCTGTCTTCTACTTGCCATGTAGAACAAGAAGCCGATGGGTGAGATAAGCAGGCAGAGAGTGGAAGAACAACATGGGAGAGGCAGAAATACAAAGAGATTCTTGGCTCGGCGCCTTTGGCTCAACGGGCTAAGGCGCCAGCCACATACACCTGAGCTGGCAGGTTCGAATCCAGCCCGGGCTCGCCAAACAACAATGACAGCTGCAACCAAAAAATGGCCGGGCATTGTGGCGGGCGCCTGTAGTCCCAGCTACTTGGGAGGCGGAGGCAGGAGACTCGCTTGAGCCCAGGAGTTGGAGGTTGCTGTGAGCTGTGATTGCACAGCACTCTACCCAGGGCGACAGCTTGAGGCTTTGTCTCAAAAAAAAAAAAAGAGATTCCTGATGTATTTAGTTCCTGGCCTCCATGCATTTCTACTTTGTTTTGCTAGTCCAAAGAACTTGGGATAGAGGATGCTATATCCCAAACCAGTCATGTCAGGAACTGTGTGACCCCAGGCAAGTTGTATTTTCCTGTGTGATTGATTTAATCATTGATTTAATCAATACCGATTTAATCACACATTTTCCTGTAACAAGAGGCTATATAGCTTTAGGGTTAAAAAACCCAGTGAGGACACAGATTGCCTAGGTCAGCCAGATAAGGTTTTTGTTTGTTCGTTTGTTTGAAACAGAGTCTCACTCTGTTGCCCTCGGTAGTGCTGTGGCGTCATAGCTCACAGCAACCTCAGATCCTGGACTCAAGTGATCCTCTTGCCTCAGCCTCCCCAGTAGCTGAGACTACAGGTACTCACCATAATGCCTGGCTAGTTTTTCTATTTTTAGTAGAGATGGGGTCTTGCCCTTGCTCAGGATGGTCTTGAACTCCTGCACTTGGGTGATCCACCCACTTTGGCCTCTCAGAGTGCTGGGATTACAGGGGTGAGCCACTGCACCTGGCCCCAGATAAGTTTCCTTCCTTTTTTTTTTTTTTGACGGAGTCTCACTATTTTGCCCTGGGTAGAGTGCCGTGGTGTCACAGCTCACAGCAACCTTAGACTCCTGGGTTTAAGTGATTCTCTTGCCTCAGTCTCACAAGTAGCTGGGGCTAGAGGTGCCTGCCACAGCGCCCAGCTATTTTTTTGTCGTAGTTGTAATTGTCATTGTTGTTAGGCAGGCCCGGGCTGGATTTGAACCTGCCAGCTCTGGTGTATGTGGCTGGCGCCCTTAGCCACTGAGCTACAGGTGCCGAGCCAACGCCCAGCTATTTTTAAAGACTGGATCTTGCTCTTGCTTAGGCTAGTCTAGAATCTGTGAGCTCAAGCAATTCACCCTTTTTGGCCTCCCAAAGTGCTGAGATGATAGGAGTGAACCACTGCGCCTGGCCCCCCCAGGTAAGTTTTCTAATATTTGTTTCCCCAACTATAAGACAAGAATATAATAGTACCTTTCTTGTGCAGTTTCTGTGATGATTAAATGAATAGATATATAAAAAGTTCCCAGATTAATGAATGAAACAGTCATGCAGTATGTGCTAGATATTATTCACATTTGTTTTCCTCTCCCTACTCTTATTTTATACATAGGGAAACCAAGACCTTAGAAGTCAAGGGTTTTGGCCCTAGCAATTACCTAGTAGACCTAGACCTGAAACTAAGGTTTGCTCATCCTAAATTCAAGGTTTGGCCCATCGCCTTAAATGTCCTGCAGCCAAGCACCTGTTGCAGAGTTTCTTTGGGAAGAGTGTTAGAACGAGAGCTCGAGGGTGTTATGAAAACGGACCAGGAAGCAGCTCCACCTCTTTGCTCCTGGTTAGAGCTACTTCAACTTGGCCTGCCCAGAGGGGCTTCCATGCCTGTACAGCTGAGGAAGAGGAAGAAAGCTTCGGAATGCTAAGATTCAATTTTAAGAAGTATTTTACAAAGAATCCTGTAGCCAAAAACATACCTGCTAGTGTTTAGGAATTCAGGAAGGGCAAAGATCACCAGGTGCCACTATCAACAGTATTATCAGCCAAAGGCATGGCAGTGGGCACTTCATAGGAGGATGCCTGGAAGCTGCACCCCGAGCCCCCATCTGTTGCTTGCTGAAGTCTGGGTCCTGTTCACCACTGGTAGAATAATAATGATCTCTCCTTTCCTTCTGCCTTCCAAATCTCCATGAGCACCTCTCATTTGCAGCACACAGCCTAGAACTCTGTGATCAAGAGAGTCTGGGAAATGTAGTTCTGAGACTTCTAGTCCTCAAAACAGGGGGAATGCATAGAATAAGGTGAGAATTGTTCTAAGATAGCAACTGAGTGTGGGAAACATGTAGCCTCAAGGTCACATGTAGTTCTCCAGATCCCCAAATGTGGCCCCTCGACTGAATCCAAACTTCACAAAATAAATCCCTTTATTATTTTATTTATTTATTTTTTGAGACAGAGCCTCAAACTATTGCCCTCGGTAGAGTGCCATGGCGTCACAGCTCACGGCAACCTCCAACTCCTGGGCTTAAGCAATTCTCTTGCCTCAGCCTCCCAAGTAGCTGGGACAACAGGCGCCGGCCACAAAGCCTGGCTATTTTTTGGTTGTAGTTGTCATTGTTTGGCAGGCCTGGGCTGGATTCAAACCTGCCAGCTCTGATGTATGTGGCTGGCACCTTAGCCACTTGAGCTGCAAGCGCCGAGCCAATAATCCCTTTATTAAAAGGATTTGTTCTGTAAAATTTGAATTCAGTCAAAAGATACCACTCAGGGATCTAGAAGGCCACATATGGCTCCAATTAAATTTAGTTACACTTTTTAAAATCCATGTTTTACTTTCAAACAACAATATTAATGACAATATCACACTTCTACCCAATATGATACAACTATTCCTAGTGAATTGTGTTTCCTCAAAATTCATATGCTGAAGCCCTAACCACCCCTTCAACCCCCACCCCTATCCAGTACCTCAGAAGGTGACTGTATTTGGAGATAGGGCCTTTCGGGAAGTGATTAGGTTAAAATGAAGTCATTAGGATGGTCACTAATCCAATCTGACTTGTGTCCTTATAAGAAGAAATTTAGACACACAGAGGGACACCAGGGGTGTGCACACATGGAGGAAAGGCCATGTAAGGACATGGTGAGAAGTTGGCTGTCAACAAACCAAGAAGAAAGGCCTCAGGAGAAACCAAACCTGCTAGAACCTTGATCTTAGACTTCTAGCTTCCAAAACTATGAGAAAACAGATTTCTGCTATTTAAACTATCTGGAATATTTTATTTTATGCTGTGATATTTTATAGCAGCAGCCTTTGCAAATTAGATAGGTATGTTCACCTGCTACCCAAGAAAGAAGATAGGCTGGGTGCAACAGCTCATGCCTATAATCCTAGCACTCTGCGAAGCCAAGGCAAGAGGATTTTTTGAGGCCAGGCGTTTGAGACCAACAGAAGATCGAGACCCCATCTCTACTAAAAATAGAAAAATTAACTGGGCATGATGGTGTGCACTTGTGGTCCCAGCTTCTTGGAAGGCTGAGGCAGCTTGGGCCCAGAAGTTTGGAGTTGCAGTGAGTTATGATGATGCTCAAAACAAAAAAAAATAAAAAAAGAAGAAGAAGACAAAGTTTCATCAATCTCAAGATGGTACATGTATTAATTCTTCTCATGAAGAAGATCTTAATCACTAGTCATGACTCTGCCTCAATATCCCATGAGAGAAAAACTAAATTACAAAGTTAACCACTACCATTACTTCCTATATAAGATAATGAAGAAAGGGCCTGAGCGAGGTGGCTCATGCCTGTAATCTTAGCACTCCGGGAGGCTGAAGTGGGTGGATTGCTTGAGTTCAGTTTGACACCAGCCTGAGCAAGAGTGAGATCCCATCTCTACTAAAAATAGAAAAACTAGCTGGGCATTCTGGTAGGCACCTATAATCTCAGCTACTTGGGAGGCTGAGGCAAGAGGATCACTTGAGTCCAGGAGTTTGAGGTTGCTGTGAGCTATGACACCATGGCTGTCTACCAAGGGCACAGAGACAGATTCTGTTTCTTTTTTTTTTTTTTTTTGAGACAGAGCCTCAAGCTGTCACCCTGGATAGAGTGCTGTGGTATCACAGCTCCCAGGAACCTCCAATTCCTGGGCTCAAGCGAGTCTCCCGCCTGCCAAGTAGCTGGGACTGCAGGCGCCCACTACAACGCCCGGCCATTTTTTGGTTGCAGCTGTCATTGTTGTTTGGCGGGCCGGGCTGGATTCGAACCCACCAGCTCAGGTGTACGTGGCTGGCGCCTTAGCCCATTGAGCCACAGGTGCCAAGCCACAGATTCTGTTTCAAAAGGAAAAAAAAGTAGGTAGTGAAGAGAGAGGGGGAGAAACTGCTTATTGTATGTAAATATATACACAACAAAGTAAAAAAGAAAAATATGCATAGTTGTAACAGTCTCTATTTCTGTACCATGTACCATGGCCACAAGTCAGAATTCACAACTTATTACTCTCTATTACACGTCTCCTTAGCTTTCAGCCAACAGCACCTGAAATGATTATGACTTACTACCCTGGCCATTGTGGGTGCTATAAATGGGAGCAGAGAAATGGAGCCATATCTAGAAGAGGTTTTCTTTCTTTTTTTTTTTTTTAATACGAGAGATAAGGCAACATGTTTTTGTGCTGATGAAAATAGTCCAGTACTATAGAAAAACTTATGTTGCAGAAAAAACAGTGGTTTCAGGAGTAATGAGCTTGAAAAGAGAAGAATCAAATTCCAAGTGCATAGGCAGAGAGAGGGACTGGCCTAAAACAGGAGCACCATCAGTGTCATCCAATATAACAGAAATGAAGACAGAGTGTGTGCGTTGAGATGCCATGGTAAATTGTTTGAACTTTATCCTCTGGAAATGGGGAACTGATGACAAGTTTTACATAGGGGTGTGTCATGATAAGATCTGTTGGGGGGTTCATTTGTTTGTTTTTAGACAGAATCTCACTTTGTTGCCCTTGGTAGAGAGCCATGGCATCATAGCTCATAGCAACCTCAAACTCTTGGGCTCAAGAAATCCTCTTGCCTCAGTTTTTCATTTCTAGTAGAGATGAGGTCTCACTCTTGCTCAAGCTGGTCTTGAACTCATGAGCTGAAGTAATCCACCTGCCTTGGCTTCCCAGAATACTAGAATTATAGGCATGAGCCACCGTGCCTGGCCCAGATCTGTGTTTAAGAAAAATGTGGAGACAGAACCGCCCACTGGGTGACCCTATTGGGAGTGGAGTAAACACTGAACAGTCAGTAAAGACAAAGGAAAGAGAAGATTCAGGTAAAAGATGAAAGAGCAAGGACTCCTGTAATTTTGGTCATGAGGAAGAGTTTGCCTATGCTCAGGCTGCTCTGAGACAAGGTAATTTGAAGCAAAGGTGGAAGAGAAAAGGAAAAAGGACAAGGAGGTGAATAACTAGAAAGAACACATGAGGAGGAACCAACAGAAAAATTGGACAACATGAAAAACCCAAACAGAGCAACTCCCCAAGGGATCATGAGACAACTACTGCAGAAGAATCCACCTATAAAGAATTAATGGATTTGGCTCAGTACCTGTGGCTCAAGCAACTAAGGCACCAGCCGCGTACACCTGAGCTGGTGGGCTCGAATCCAGCCCGGGCCGCCAAACAACAATGACGAATGCAACAACAACAACAAAATAGCTGGGCATTGTGGCAGGCGCCTATAGTCCCAGCTACTTTGGACGCAGAGGGAGGAGAATCACTTGAGTCCCAGAGTTGGAGGTTGCTGTGAGCTGTGATGCCACGGCACCCTACCAGGGTGACAGCTTGAGGCTCTTCTCAAAAAAAAGAATTAATGGATTTGACAGAAAGGGAATTTAAAATATGGATGACAAAGACAATAAGAGGAATGCATAAGAAAATGAAAAGCCAGAATCAAAAGTTGGACGAGAGATATGCAGAATATAAAAAGGACATGGTGGAGCTTAAGGAAATGAAGAAGACAATTGGGGAATGTAAAGATGCAATGAAATGTATGAATAATAGGTTAGATTATGGAAAAGAAAGAACCTCAGAGCTAGAGGATAAAAGTTTCAAGTTAACCCAGGTAGTCAAAGAGACAGAAAAGAAGAGAAAGAAATTAGAACAGTCCCTTAGAGAGCTGTGAAACTCCACTTCACATTCAAACATATGAATAATAGGGATCCCTGAAGGAGAAGAAGATTGTCCCAAAGGAATGGAAGCCCTACTGGAGGCTATCACAAATGAAAACTTACCAAGTTTTAGGAGAGATCCTGACACAATCCTTTCAGATGGGATTTTGAACACCAGGTCATCTCAATTCAAAAAGAGCCTCTCCAAGACACACTGTAATGAACCCATCCAAAATCAAGATGAAAGAAAAAATTCTGCAAGCAGTCAGGAGTAAGTGCCAACTGACCTATAGAGGCAGTGCCGTGAGGATGACAGAAGACTTTTCAACCGAAACTTTCCAAGCCAGAAGAGCATGGTTATCCACCTTCAACATTCTTAAACAAAACAATTTTCAGCCCAGAATTCTGCATTTTAAGCTTCAAAATTGATGGAAAAATCAAATCTTTTTCAGATACACAAACCCTGAGGAAATTCACCACAACATGACCAGTTCTACAGGAAATGGTGTTGGGAGAACTGTATTAAAAGACTGAAACTGGACCCACACCTCTCACCACTTACAAAAATTAATTCAAGATGAATAAAAGATTTAAATCTAAGACATGAAACAATAAAAATCATCAAAGAAAGTATGCGAAAACACTTCAGGATATTGGCCTCGGGAAATTTATCAAGAAGACTTCCCGGGCAAGTGCAATAACAACAAAAATAAACAAATGCGACTTAATTAAACTGAAAGTTTCTGTACATCTAAGGAAACAACAACCAAAGCAAACAGACAACCTTCAGAATGGGAAAAGATATTTGCATATTATGAATCAGACAAAAGCTTGATAACCAGGATATACAGAGAACTCAAATCAACAAGAAAAGACCAAACAATCTCATATATCACTGGGCAAGAGGCATGAATAGAACCTACTCTAAAGAAGACAAAGAAATGGCTAACAAACACATGAAAAAATGCTCATCATCCCTAATCATCAGAGAAATGCAAATCAAAACTACCCTGAGATATTACCTAATCCCAGGGAGAATGGCCCACATCACAAAGTCTCAAAGATGCAGATGCCGGAGTGGATGTGGAGAGAAGTGAACACTTTTACACTGCTGGTGGGACTACCAAATAATACAACCTTTTTGGAAGGAAGTATGGAGAATCCTCAAAGAACTCAAATTAGACCTCCCATTTGATCCTGTAATCCCATTACTAGACATCTACCCAGAAGAAAAAAAAATCTTCTTATCATAAGGACATTTGCACTACCCTGTTTATCGTAGCTCAATTTATAATCACCAAAAGGTGGAAACAACCTAAATCCCCACCAATCCAGGAATGGATTAACAAGTTGTGGTATATGTATACCATACTATTCTATAGTATACTATAGAATACTATTCAGCCATAAAAAAGATGGAGACTTTACATCTTTTGTATTAAACTAGATGGAGGTGGAACACATTCTTCTTAGTAAAGCGTCATAAGAATGGAGAAGCAAAAATCCAATGTACTCAATTCTTTTTTTTTTTTTTGAGACAAAGCCTCAAGCTTTCACCCTGGATAGAGTGCCATGACATCACAGCTCACAGCAACCTCCAATTCCTGGGCTCAAGCAAGTCTCCTGCCTTCACCTCCCAAGTAGCTGGGACTACAGTCGTCCGCCACAACGCCCGGCCATTTTTTGGTTGCAGCCGTCATTGTTGTTTGGCGGGCCTGGGCTGGATTCGAACCCGCCAGCTCAGGTGTACGTGGCTGGCACCTTAGCCCATTGAGCCACAGGCACCGAGCCCAAACTTGACTTTTTAAATTTGTTTTTCCAAAACCGGAGATGCTTTAGTGGATATCCACTTGCTCCACCTTCTTTTGCCTATAGGTACAGACAATTCCCAGGATACTTCCATCTCAAAAACTTCATTTTTCTTCTTCTTCTCACCTTAAAGGCTTTCTCTAGCACTGGAAGGTTACTTAGCTACATAGAAGGGTTGATGCCCCTGCACTCCTCCTCTATCATTGGAGGATGGGAGTCAAGAGCTAGATGACCCAGCATACTGATTTATGGGGATTCTGTTCTGAGGTTTGTTACACATTGTAACTCTAAGCTCCAGGGATCCACAGTGCAAACCGACTCCTTAACAAACCCTTCACAGGCTTTTCTATCCCTCCTTGGTCCTACATTTCCCACTTCCCCCTACCTGATATCAAGAGATCTCCTCCCCAACAAGTACCTGACCCAAGTTTTTGCCTCAAACTAATGTAAATATCATGTGCATGTTGATATATTTCAGGAAAAAAACATTTTTCTATTTTATATTTTTGTTCTATAATTATTTTGGTTATTTCATTTAATAACAATGATCTTTTTTCAAGCACCTAACTTCCATACAGTTAATTTTACCTCTACTTGTTTTTTTTTTTTTTGTGGCATTTTTCAGCATTTTTTCAAGTGTCCTTCACATAAATGACTCTGTTTTCTTTGTCAGCTCTATAGATTGCTACATCTGATGTGGTTTTGATACTACAGCAAACTTACTTCAATTTCTTTCCTGTTGCTCTGCCATTTTTCACTTCATGTGGCACCCTTTTATATCCTATTAGACAGCTGGCATTTTGTTTCAGGTTGGATTCTTTGGGAAGCAGAGTTAAGGTTAACACATCATGTTTATTAGGAAATTATCTGAGGATATCCCCCTGTGAAAAGTAGAATAATGAATCAGGAATTGGTATGTCAGAAGCAGAAGTCAAACTCTGATGCAGAGCTTCAAACAGTGCCAGCCCATCTCAGGGGGGAGCTCTGGAGCTGAGATGATTCATTAATGATGTGCTCAGTCAGGCCAAACTGGCCACCTCTTTGTACCCTCACTGTGGTTGCTCAGGGGATTTTGACCATGCCAGAAAGGACTTGGCTTTGTGCTCAGTGACTCCTGTAACAGACAACAATTTGCTGTCATCACACCACAGGCAGGTTCTCCCTGAGAGAGCTCTGGGGGACACATCGCCAAGTCCGCAGTGCTCCATTCCCCAATCATGTTTTAAAAATTCATATTTATTTTCATTTCCTTAAGTATGTAGCTCAGTGTTTATGATTTTCTTTGTTTCTTCGAATATTTTCTGAAAGAACTTGATTTTTCCACCTTCATCCTGAATTGGGCACTTCTCCTTGTGGGAGGTGGTCTGTCTAGCACACTCTTCTATATTGACCATTTCTGCTTGTTATTCGACGCTGAATAGGCAGCTTCCTCGGAGCCATCTGTCTGCCTGAAAACATTGTGAATGGAATTTTTTTAATGTTGCTCTCCACTTGCTAAGCATGCTTCCATTTTTCTCTCTTGAAATTTATATTTGAAGTGCTGTATTTTGAGAGTGTGGAATGTATATGCAGTCATCAAATCCCGCTGAGTGAGGCTATGCTGTGAGTGGTGAATGAGGGCCAGTGGTACTGGAAGCCAGCGCTGTGCGCTGATCCTGATCCACAGCTCTTCCCTCTGCTTGAAGCTCTCTCCCTTCTGCCTTACCCGGTACTAGCAAATTCATTCTTCTGCTTTTGGTTCTGAAGTCACTCTTCAGAGGTGTCCTGATCACTCTAATCAGGTTGGTCTGCATGGTATTAATGCAAACAGTAGGTCTTGGTGAGAAATAGAAATAATTAATTAATGTCTGGCCTTTAATGAGGGAACATTTGCCAGCTGTTGGCTTGCCTTTGGTAATATAATAAAGCTGACCAGAACACAGAACATGTATTCAACACTCTGTGTTTTATTTTTACATGTTCTCACACCACTTACCATAGTTCCCTGATCATACTGATTTTTGTGTAATTTTTGGTTAATATCTATCTCTCACTGGACATGTGGTCAAAAATCAGACGTGTTTGCTTACCATTGTATCTCAGCACCTAGCACAATGTCCAGCACCTAGTAGGTCCTCAATGAAGTTCAGATGAATGGAAATTCTGAGTAAATGGGTGATTTTAAAAAACAAAGCCAAACAACAATGAAATTGTCTTGGATATAAGAAATTGGTTCATAAGATATCCAGGTTCATATAACTTGTTACAAATGCTTGTTTCATAGGCTTTGAAATGCAAATGTTTTAAAATGCACAAAAGCACATCATCAAATGTCTGATGATGGCCTGTCTTGTGCTCCATGTCATTACTAGAAAGTGGCACTAAGCTTAGTCCTCTCCTGGGAGAGCCTTTTGACCTGAGCTTAAACACCATCCATACCAACCATGCAGCTAAGCAAGTGTGTTGATCACAAACACCAAATAAAAGTCAGTATCTTCATCACTGATAAATGTTTAAGGTGAGTAGATAAGAAAATGTATTTTTCATCAGTGTGTCCAAGCTAGTAAGAGAGAATGAGGACATTTCAACATTAAACCAGTTCATCACAAAAGGGTCAGAGAGATTTTTCTGGTAACTGGAAAAGTGTGCTTTTCACTTTTTGTTCTATTATTCCTTGTTCTAAAACACACGGAAATTGCCTAAGGGGAATTAGCTCTATAAATTTTAAATTTAATATTGGTATAAACAAACTTCAGCTTCTCCCACCCCTCAAAGAGTTTTTATTGGTGACATATACACAGATAAGTTTGTTCCTTTGAAGTTTGCATGTTTTCACGACAACTAAGTTTGCCCACTATAAAATCTATGTCTAAGTGTATTAAGATTCACCTATCTTTACTGGTGAATGTTTGAAATATATTTATGTTCTAGTATCTCACAGTACCCATAAAGTTCTGTAAATGTCAAAGACTTTGAAATATTTTTCTGAAAGAGACTCATGTTCTTAGAAAGCCTTTATTTTGTTCTTAAAAAAAAATCTTTATTCCTCTTCTCCTGGAAAATAATGGAGTGCTCAGTTTATATGTTCTGACCATCAGTCCTTTTCCCTTGGAGCTCTTTTCCTTCCCAGACAAGATCTCAAACTCCTTTTATTATCTCTTCCCTCTGAATATTTCAATTTTCAAAGAAAGTATTATTTTGTCCACAATGCAAATTCTACACCCATTTAAAATATCACTTCTCATTAGCACTATAGTCAAATACTTTTTAAAAATACATAAATGTCTTCCTTCTATGATTAAGACACTTCTAACATAAATAGAACTTTGCTAAATGGAGTAAGAATTTCACTGTCACATCATTAATCATTTTTTATTAGCAAATAACTAAGTATGTGAAATAGTTTCTGAAATGTCAAAATGAGCCTTTCAATGGTTTATTATCTCTACTTCAAAGGACTTTTATTCTTATTTCTTTAATTTTCAATATAAAAAATATTTTATGAAACATTTTTATGATGTTAGACTTTTGACTTCAATGTAAACCAATCAACCAGTTTCACCAAGAGGACATCTGACCCAAAGGGACAAAGTAACTTATCCCAGGTATCAGTCATAATTTTTACTTGCAAGCAACAGAAGCCAAATAAAATGTGAATTTCTGCAAAAGAGTTTTGGACTATTCTCTCAAGGTAAGAGGAAGGCAGATTTGGGGATAAATAGAGAAATACTCAAAAACCATATCACAAAATGGTCCCCTGAATATACTACTGTCTCCCCTACTGGGACCTTCCCAATGCCTAGCCCAGGTACGGGACATTAGGAAGATTCCACTAGAATTTCCACCACTGCCATCCCTAAAAATTCAATGGATGGAATGTCTTTCCATCCTCAGTGAAATAGGTTCTTTGTGGTCTCTAGTCCTTTGCATCTATAGTGGATAATTAGAAATCTCGATTAGGCAAATCTGTTTGGTATAGTTTGGGTCATGTATCAGGGTACAAAAATAAAGAAAAAAGAGAAAAAGGAAGGAAGGAAGGAAAGGAAACTCCCAAAAATGGGAAGTTAGCTACAGAATTTTCAAGTTCTATAGTGTAAAACAAGTTTTGTCTAACAAGTTGGGAATTTCATAAACATAGAAAGACGGTTAATACACTTCACAGAAATATATGTAGTAAGGCATACTCTCTCCTCTCTTTCCTCTCACTTCTCTTTTCCTCTCCTCTCTTTCCTTTTCTTCCTTTCCCTTCCCCTCCCACAACCCCTCTCCATAACTAAACAATTTGTGAGAATAATGCATGCTATGTAAAGAAATGCCTTAAATTATTTCATGGTTCTAACACGATCCACAAAGTTTATTTCAGGAGGTTCCTGAAGCCCTGGAAACATTTACAGCCCTATGATAAGAATGCCCTGATCACTACCGATAGAGATGCGTCCTCTGCAGGAATGCAGAGGGAGAGGCAGTTTAGACTGGACAGTCCTGGTGTGAAGTCTGCCTAAGTTGTCTGTAACGAATACTAAAATGGACAACAACAGGAAGAGAGTGGGCCAAGGAGGATGCGAAGATTCAGGGAAGGAGGGGAACATGACCCTTAGATCTCTGCAGGAATTCTCACCTCCCCTTACAGGGCTGCATTTATTTAATAAGAATGGGTTTCCTTACTAGAGACAGCACTAGAGAGCAAAGCAAGGCTCTATTGTCCTGGCATTCCCTGTCTCTCTTCCCCACCTTTCTTCCCCCAATGCCATGCTCAGCTCTCGCCTAATTCCATAAGCTCTTAACTCACCACGTTACCTTTCCAAGCAACACTTCTCACAATGTGACCTTTGCCTTGAATTGTTTCTTCATCTTTTTATTTATTTATTCTTTTGCCTGGTTAGTCCCCATTTTTCCATCGTCTTTCTATAGCAGATTTTACTGACACACCTCCCCTCCTGGGTAAGCTGCTCATAGGAGACCAGCATCTGTGGAATGCTGATGGAAGTTGTGGAGGCAAAATGACAATGCAGGTCATTTCTTGTTCCCTCCAACTTGTCAAAACACGTCAATACTTTTTGCCAAAGCTATCCTGAAGTTTTGCCAAGCCTGTGATTGAATGAGGACAGGGATGCTGGCTGATGGGCAAAAACACTAAAACAGGATGGGTTTGCCATTTGGGTGAGAAGCCGTAGCAGAATGTCAGTTCTTTCAGAAACTAGCTGCAACGGGCAAATCAACAGCCATAGAAATGGTATTAGGTTGGCAAAATAAGGACATGTGTTTGCTTTGTTCTCCAATTCTAAAACTCAAAAAAAATGTTTTTTTTAATTGAAATGGCGAAAAGCAGAAAACCAAGCTAAATAACCCCAGGACATGGACGGCCACCTGGTTTCAAATATTTTCACAAATCCTGCTTACCCTCAAAAGCAATCCTTTACAGAATTAACACTAGGTACAAATAAGATTGCACATGGCACAGCGTCAGCAATTCTAAAGCTCAGAAGGATGGGTAGCATGTTTGATAATAGTCTCAGGACTCAAATGCCTGGGAGAGTAGACAAACGTTATGTGTACTGCAAAAACAGAAACACTCACTTTAAACAGTGTGAAAGGGAGAGAAAACAGGGAAAGGTAAATAAAAGTATTGATTTTAGAATTAATTAAGGATATCATTTAGAACTAATAAACCAGATAGTACTAAGTAAAGGAAGAGTAAAGGGAGTTGGGGGCACTTATAAAAAGTGTAAATATAAAGGTGGTCACTGGAGCGAAATGTAAACTTGAATATTAAAAAAAAAAAACAGAGAACAAAGGAAACACCTCACACAGAGAAAAAATTAAAATAAATAAAGAGAAATTATAAAATAAAAGATTTAAAGTTCAGACCAAACAGTAGTCATATTGATAAGGAGGTATGGGCTTACTTTATCTATTAGAAGAAAATGATTTTCACATTTCTGAAACATTAAACTATCATTATTTATAATTTTAAAATATTAGAAATTAATTATCCAGAAGTTGAAAAATTGTTGAAAGAAAGAATGAGAAAAATCTCTGTAAATTAACTGGTAGGCAGATTTTCAGGATATAAAGTTTAAAAAAGTGTGAAAGATATACAAAAAAATGCTCTTTTCTGCAGGTATGAATCTAAAACAATGACTTACATATGTACTCATTTTCTATGTTAAGCAACAAATTACCACAAATTTCGAAGCTTATGATTTTTTCTTTATTTTTCTTTTTTAAATTCATAGTTTTATTATGTCAGGGGTCCAGCACAGCTCAGCTGGGTATTCTCAGCTGGGTATTCCACTTAAGGTCTTAACGATGCCTCAACCAAGGTGTCTGGTGGATTGTATTCCTTTCTGGAGTTTGGGGTCGTCTTGCAAATTCATGTGGTTATGGGCAGAATTCTTTGAGGTTGGAAGACTAGTTTCCTTCCTTTGCTGCTGGCTGCCAGCTGGTGTCAGGCACAGCACTTAAAGTGCTGCACAGCTTCTTACCAAGTAAAATTCCCTTAGGTTTTCTCATGATGTGGCAAAAACGTTGCCTCAAAGCTGGAAGGAGAATCAATCTCTCCCTCCTTCTCTCTTTCTCTCCTTTTACTTTTACACATCGTAACACGATCAAGTGACTATCTCCTCACCTGTGCTTGGACTGGAAGCAAGTCAAAAGTTGCTTCTGTGTTCAAGGGAAGAGGTTAACACAAAGCTATGACTAACTCATTGAAAATAATTTTAGAATTTCACCTGTCACAATAAATATCTCTGCTTAATATTTGCTGAGAGAGAACTGTCTACCCAAAGCAGACATGCAAAGAGAGAGAGCCAAGAGAAAGGAATAGAACACAGAAATACTTCTCTTAAGCATACTTTTTATATTATTTTTACTTTTGGAGTCCTGTTAATATTTAATTTATTCAAACCACAAAATTAAATCAATAGGAATGGGGAAATAACTCCTAAAGGCAGATGTAAATAGACACAAATAGATACAGCTATACTTCAAATGATTAACAACCACACTGTGGAGGCAGGAGGGCTAAATAGGATATATCAGGGACTCGTAACTTGGATTAAACACTGTCAGCCCAAATTAAAGCACAAAAAAATCAAACCAGTCCCGAGCTCTGGGTAGCAGTTGTGTTTCTTACGATGGTGTGGGTTCAGAAGCTCTGAAATGATGTGTCTATATTGGAATCCTGAATAATAAATACATTTGGTGTTATTGAGAATCAGGGTTTTTATTATTAAAGAAGGAAGATGCAAATATGAAATGAGGGAAGACATAAAAGAACATTTTGAGAATCTCCTAACTCTGTCCAGTAAAATAAACGAGACTCAACAAAACGCTCATGGCAATGAGTGTAACCATGGCACAGATCATGCTTTCTAAATTTGAGTTTACACTAGAAGAAACCGGGATTCCTTGAAAAAATGGCTCTCTCCACCTTGAGGGGAAAAACATAAGATTAGTCTTTAGCAGCTTGTTTTAAATTATAAAGTAAAAGAGTGCACCTAAGTAAATAAATAAATGAATGTATGAAAATGAGGACATGAAAGACATAGAAGTCAACTGGAATGGATCTTCATTGCTGGCTAGTTTGGGGAAGCTTTGAGTATGAAAATAAATGAAATGGTAATGACATATGTTCCATAATATAGAATAAGAATCAAGGAAAGAAATGAAAATAAACATAGAGATAGACAACAAGAAAAAAATGCTCTTTATAATGCCAACTAATAAATATATGAGTAGTAAAATTAGGAATTTACTATATTGTAGTCATCATAGTAAAAGTGAATCTGGCATGAATCAATAGATACTAAAGCTGGGTAAAATAAAGGAGACTTGTACATTTATATATAATATCAAAATAGTTATCCTCAAATTAATTTCTGAAAGGAAAATATTAGCCCTACACAGAAGAAAATGAACAATACTTTTAATAATTAAGAGACAAAATATCATGACATGATTCTATATATCCCCCTCTGTGAGACACACATCACTTATGCAGGGTTATGGCAAAATATGTTGGAATATCCAGTTCTATCATGAAGAAGCACTGGACAAATTAAATTGTGAGACAATCTACAAAATAATTGCCTTGTCTTAAAAATTCTAATGTCATAAAAGACAGAGAAAGGTTTTCAGATTAAAGAAGGCTAAAAATATATAAATATTAAAGGCAGTATATGATTTGAATCACATTCTATAATGTATGGGGGAGATATGCTATAAAAATCAGTAATGGGAATATTTTAAAAATTAGTAAATGGCCACTCCATACATGTTAAGGGAAACACTCAACATAAGATGTCAATTATTAACATTTATGTGCTCAAACACAATGCTCCTCAATTTATAAGGAGACCCTAACAGACACGAGTAATTTAATAACTTCCAGCACTATAATAGTTGCAGATTTTAATAACACCTTGGCAGTGTTGGATAGATCCTCCAATAAGAACCTAAGTAAATAAATTTTGGACTTAAACTTCACCATACAACAATTAAATTTAACAGACATCTATAGAACATTTCATCTTAACAAAACTGAATACACATGCTTCTCATCAGCCCATGGAACATCCTCCAAAATTATTCACATCTCAGGTCACAAGTCTAACCTCAGCAAATTTAAAAGTATAGAAATTATTCCTTGTAATTTCTCGAATCATCATGCAATAAAAGTTGAATTCACCAATAACAGGCATCTGCATATTCATACAAAGACATGGAAACTAAATAACCTTATGTGGAATGATAGCCTGGTCATAGATGAGATGAAGAAGAAAACTGCCATATTTTTGAAACAAAATGAGAATGAAGCCACAAATTACCAGAACGTCTGAATATCACAAAGGCAGTCTGCCCTAAGAGGGAAATTTACAGCATTGCAAGCCTTCCTCAAGAAAACGGAAAGAGAGGACGTGAATAACTTAATGGGACATCTCAAGCAACTGGAAAAGAAAGAACATTCCAACCCAAATCCAGCATAAGAAAAGAAATAACAAAAACTAGAGCAGAATTAAATGAAATTGTAAAAAAACCCAAAAAGATTATACAACAGATCAATAAGTCAAAAAGTTGGTCTTTGAAAAGGTCAATAAAATAGATAAATCTTTGGCTAACCTAACCAGGAAAAAAAAGAGTAAAATAATTTAATTTCATCAATCAGAAATGGTAAAGACGAAATAACAACAGACCCCTCAGAAATTTAAAAAATCCTTAACGAATATTACAAGAAACTTTGCTCTCAGAAATATGAAAATCTGAAGGAAATAGACCAATACTTGGAAGCATGCCATCTACCAAGACTTAGCCAGAATGAAGAGGAAATGTTGAACAGGCCTGTATCAAGTTCTGAAATAGCATCAACTATACAAAATCGCCCCAAAAAGAAAAGCCCAGAACCAGATGGCTTCACGTCAGAATTCTACCAAACCTTTAAAGAGGAACTAGTACCTATAGTTCTAAACCTTTTCCAAACTATAGAAAAGAAGAAATACTACCCAACACATTCTGTGAAGCAAACAAAATTGGTATAGAAGGGAAATTTCTTAAACTAACAGAGGTCATCTACAGCAAACCCACAGCCAATATCATACTGAATGGAGTTAAATTGAAATCATTTCCACTTAGATCAGGAACCAGGCAAGGTTGCCCATTGTCTCCTCTGCTCTTTAACATTGTAGTGGAAGTTTTAGCCATTGCAATTAGGGAAGAAAAGGCGATCAAGGGTATCCACATAGGGTCAAAAGAGACCAAACTTTCACTCTTCACAGATGATATGATTGTATATCTGGAGAACACCAGGGATTCTACTACAAAACTTTTAGAAGTGTTTAAGGAATATAGCGATGTTTCAGACCACAAAATCAGCACCCATAAATCTGTAGCCTTTATATATATCAACAATAGCCAAACTGAAAAAACAGTCAAGGACTCTATTCCTTTCACAGTAGTGCCAAAAAAGATGAAATATTTGGGAGTTTACCTAACAAAGGACGTGAAAGATCTCTATAAAGAGAACTATGAAACTTTAAGAAAAGAAATAGCTGAAGATGTTAACAAATGAAAAAACATGTCATGCTCATGGCTGGAAAGAATCAACATTGTTAAAATGTCTATATTACCCAAAGCAATATATAATTTTAATGCAATTCCTATCAAAGCTCCATTGTCATATTTTAAAGATCTTGAAAAAATAATACTTCATTTTATATGGAATCAGAAAAAACCTCG